>RXON01003926.1:0-62686 GCA_009667805.1 Leptobrachium leishanense | reverse complement strand
TCTGTATGGACATTCCACCCTGTGTCATTATTCTGTATGGACATTCCACTCTGTGTCATTATTCTGTATGGACATTCCGCTCTGTGTCATTATTCTGTATGGACATTCCACCCTGTGTCATTATTCTGTATGGACATTCCACCCTGTGTCATTATTCTGTATGGACATTCCTCTCTGTGTCATTATTCTGTATGGACATTCCACCCTGTGTCATTATTCTGTATGGACATTCCTCTCTGTGTCATTATTCTGTATGGACATTCCTCTCTGTGTCATTATTCTGTATGGACATTCCACCCTGTGTCATTATTCTGTATGGACATTCCACTCTGTGTCATTATTCTGTATGGACATTCCTCTCTGTGTCATTATTCTGTATGGACATTCCACCCTGTGTCATTATTCTGTATGGACATTCCTTCTCTGTGTCATTATTCTGTATGACATTCCACCCTGTGTCATTATTCTGTATGGACATTCCTCTCTGTGTCATATTCTGTATGGACATTCCTCTCTGTGTCATTATTCTGTATGGACATTCCACCCTGTTGTTTTCATTATTCTGTATGGACATTATTTGTTCCTCTCTGTGTCATTATTCTGTATGGACATTCCACCCTGTGTCATTATTCTGTATGGATATTCCTCTCTGTGTCATTATTCTGTATGGACATTCCACCCTGTGTCATTATTCTGTATGGACATTCCACCTGTGTCATTATTCTGTATGGACATTCCACCCTTGTCATTATTCTCTATGGACATTCCTCTCTGTGTCATTATTCTGTATGGACATTCCACCCTGTGTCATTATTCTGTATGACATTCCTCTGTGTCATTATTCTCTATGGACATTCCACCCTGTGTCATTATTCTGTATGGATATTCCTCTCTGTGTCATTATTCTGTATGGATATTCCTCTCTGTGTCATTATTCTGTATGGACATTCCACCCTGTGTCATTATTCTGTATGGATATTCCTCTCTGTGTCATTATTCTGTATGGATATTCCTCTCTGTGTCATTATTCTGTATGGACATTCCACCCTGTGTCATTATTCTGTATGGATATTCCTCTCTGTGTCATTATTCTGTATGGACATTCCTCTCTGTGTCATTATTCTGTATGGACATTCCACCCTGTGTCATTATTCTGTATGGACATTCCTCTCTGTGTCATTATTCTGTATGGACATTCCTCTCTGTGTCATTATTCTCTATGGACATTCCACCCTGTGTCATTATTCTGTATGGACATTCCACCCTGTCATTATTCTGTATGGACATTCCACCCTGTGTCATTATTCTGTATGGACATTCCTCTCTGTGTCATTATTCTGTATGGACATTCCACCCTGTGTCATTATTCTGTATGGACATTCCTCTCTGTGTCATTATTCTGTATGGACATTCCTCTCTGTGTCATTATTCTGTATGGACATTCCACCCTGTGTCATTATTCTGTATGGACATTCCACCCTGTGTCATTATTCTGTATGGACATTCCTCTCTGTGTCATTATTCTGTATGGACATTCCACCCTGTGTCATTATTCTGTATGGACATTCCTCTCTGTGTCATTATTCTGTATGGACATTCCACCCTGTGTCATTATTCTGTATGGATATTCCTCTCTGTGTCATTATTCTGTATGGACATTCCTCTCTGTGTCATTATTCTGTATGGACATTCCACCCTGTGTCATTATTCTGTATGGACATTCCTCTCTGTGTCATTATTCTGTATGGACATTCCACCCTGTGTCATTATTCTGTATGGATATTCCTCTCTGTGTCATTATTCTGTATGGACATTCCACCCTGTGTCATTATTCTGTATGGACATTCCGCTCTGTGTCATTATTCTGTATGGACATTCCACCCTGTGTCATTATTCTGTATGGACATTCCACCCTGTGTCATTATTCTCTATGGACATTCCTCTCTGTGTCATTATTCTGTATGGACATTCCACCCTGTGTCATTATTCTGTATGGACATTCCGCTCTGTGTCATTATTCTCTATGGACATTCCACCCTGTGTCATTATTCTGTATGGATATTCCTCTCTGTGTCATTATTCTGTATGGACATTCCACCCTGTGTCATTATTCTGTATGGACATTCCTCTCTGTGTCATTATTCTCTATGGACATTCCACCCTGTGTCATTATTCTCTATGGACATTCCACCCTGTGTCATTATTCTCTATGGTCATTATATTGTGTCATTATTTGTATTGGGTCAGAGCGTGTTTTAATGTTTACAACTATTCTGTCTATTGGTTGTATGTTACATTAAAGTGATTTAAAAAATTAACGCGCTTTGTCACGTGTTTCCAGTCGGTTGACAGACGCTGCTCCACCATGTTGGTACTCTTCTCAGCAGCCGCCACATTGCTGCTCCCTGTGTCCCCTCCTCTATACGGCAACACGATTATAAGACTGGGGAAGTGGGCGTAACTGAATGGAATGTGCAAAGCTCTGATTGGATAAGAGCAAAACATCATGTCTGACCCAGGAAATGAATAGAGGAGAGAGAACACGTGAGTGAAATGGTGTATGTTGCACTGTGTTAGTGTGTGATGTGATACAGTGTGTGTGTGATACAGTGTGTGTGCGATGCAGTGTGTGATGCTATGCTATGCAGTGTGTGTGATGTGATGCAGTGTGTGATACATTGTGTGTGATGCGATGCAGTGTGTGTGATGTGATGCAGTGTGTGATACATTGTGTGTGTGATGTGATGCAGTGTGTGATACATTGTGTGTGATGCGATGCAGTGTGTGTGATGTGATGCAGTGTGTGATACATTGTGTGTGATGCGATGCAGTGTGTGTGATGCGATGCAGTGTGTGATACATTGTGTGTGTGATGCGATGCAGTGTGTGTGATGTGATGCAGTGTGTGATACATTGTGTGTGTGATGCGATGCAGTGTGTGTGATGCGATGCTGTGTGTGTGATGCGATGCTGTGTGTGTGATGCGATGCTGTGTGTGTGATGCGATGCTGTGTGTGTGATGCGATGCAGTGTGTGTGATGTGATGCAGTGTGTGATACATTGTGTGTGTGATACATTGTGTGTGTGATGCGATGCAGTGTGTGTGATGTGATGCAGTGTGTGATACATTGTGTGTGTGATGCGATGCAGTGTGTGATACATTGTGTGTGTGATGTGATGCAGTGTGTGATACATTGTGTGTGTGATGCAGTGTGTGATGTGATGCAGTATGTGATGCGATGCAGTGTGTGTGATACATTGTGTGTGTGCGATGCAGTGTGTGTGATACATTGTGTGTGCGATGCAGTGTGTGTGATACATTGTGTGTGTGATGCGATGCAGTGTGTGTTTATAGTTGAGTCACACGCCTGTGTTTTGCAGATGGAGTTCCCTGCCTGTCTGTTTCCAGGGTTTCACAGTGAGGGCCCCTGTGCCAGGGAAGCCACACGACGCCCCTCTGTTTTGGGATGGGGAGAGCTGGGCAATGTGCAGCAGAGCCATGAGGGAGTCGCGGGGGTGAGTCCTGGGGACCCTGGGGGTATCACAGTGTTAAGGATTTCTCTATGTAAAATAATAATATATTAAAATATAAATATGTAGAAGATATTGATGTTTAATTTATTATGCTCTCCTATATATTGATTTATTATTCTCTCCTATATATTGATATTTAATATTCTCTCCTATATATTGATAATTTATTATTCTCTCCTATATATTGATATTTAATATTCTCTCATATATTGATATTTAATATTCTCTCCTATATATTGATATTTAATATTCTCTCCTACATATTGATTTATTATTCTCTCCTATATATTGATAATTTATTATTCTCTCCTACATATTGCTAATAATGATAAAAATAATATGTAGGTGATGATGATCATATATTATCATCCCCGCACTCCGTTTCTTCAGCTAATGATGCTCCAGTGCTGGGAATTGGTCGTCAACGAATAGAACTCCACGATAACCCGCCACACTGAGACTCCTTATATAAAAAAAGAGTATTTATTTGCTCCTAATATTCGACATTTCAGTCCTCAGAGGGACTTTCATCAGAATAATAATAATATATTAAATATCAATATGTAGGATGTCACGACCCACTACGCGCGCTGCTGCGCAAAGACGCCGGGTTAAGCCGTGCACTATATCTATCCTAGACCCAGATAATTACGCGCACCTCTCTACCCGTCCCGGCCACCCTTTCTCTCACAACAGGCACGTAGAGCGTGATATACTGATCCCAGGATTGCAACACCGTACAAGTCTTCTCCTGAAGCGCGTACTAACTACGTCTCTCACAATCCCAGAGCTCACTTTCTTATTCTATTAGTAACGCTGCCACCAGTCCTCAAGGACACTACGCGCGTCGCAAGAGGAGACGCAGGGCTTAGCAGCCTCACTATCCTAGACTCGGACAGTAACTACGGATCCCACAATTCCCTGCTGTTTCCTGACGACCGCAACACGCAATTTCTTATATATAACCGAGCTTAAAGCAAATAGCAATACTCCCAATCTCTTAGTTAGCATGGATTTCATCAACCAGAGTCAAAACTTAAATACTTCTTGTTTATTTATGATATAGAAAGAATCATAGTGCTTGGTTACATAAAAACTTATAACTAGAATAAATCAATTACTTACACACTACACAGCAAAATATAAAGAAAAAGGTGTTAATCACAGAGCCTTACTTACGACGGAATAATCAGTAGCTAGCACCGGTGCCTCCTGGGGCCTGGAGGTAGGAACATGGACAGATCAGTCCTCTTTAGAAGGTACCGAAAGTGATCAGCCAAAAGCACATGGCCAGTGTTCCGAATTTATACACTTCCTGATCTTTCCAGCCCCCACCCACCAATGGCCCAGTGTCCTGGACTCCATTTCCCTGAGGGCCATTCTCGCTCGTGCTCAGTAAGCTTGTCAATTAATCTTTAATTGCCTAAAGGCGTCCCTCTTCCCTCCAGACCCCCCTTAGATATCAAGGATGTGCTTCCTGTCTTTGAAGATTGTGTCCCCATCTCTTGGGGCCGAGCTGGCTGCCAAGGTGTGATTTTCTATGTTAGTGTACAAAGAAATTCCCTTTTTACAGCTACGTGTTATATCCCCCCCCCCCCAAGGGAGAAAGCTAAACATTTTGATTACATTTCAGCTGTGGACACAGGGATACACTTGCCAAATGGCCAGACACAAATATGAATATCACTCTATATGGAGGAGATAACTCTATATGGAGGAGATAGACACATATATACAGGCAGACCCTTATATAGATAGAAATACAGGTCTAATTTGCCACATCTCCCATACAAAGGAAGACGCAGAAAGGGAGGCTAACTAACATGCCTCTCACGTGTGTCTTAACACAGGTTCGCCAACGGGCATCTGGCACCTGCACCAGTCGCTGGCGCTATGACGGAATGGGGGACGCACAGGTGTCCGTGCACTTTGCCCACTAAAGCATGCATTCCCTCTCGCAACCGCATCAAACGTTGCCCCATGTAGGCCTTTGGCGACTCCACCATTCTTCCCCCACCTCTCCCAAACCGGGGGGAGGGGGTCACTCATACTGCACTCACAACATGGCACAGACTCGGGGGAAGCCCCTGTGCTTCTGCAGCCCCTCCGGGTGCAGCACATGTGGCTCACTCTCAGCTCGCACCTCAGTCTTACAGGCAGCAGAATCTTCGTAACCCATAGCCTGCTCTGGAGCCATTCTTACAGCAGGGGGTATGGAGAAACAGGGTGAAGCGCCCCGCCCCCCTGCATCCGCCAACGGAGTCAGGCATCTTACCTGGCTCTGGGCAGGTGGCTGGGAGGTCACAGGAGCCACACCAGGACCCGCTGCCTCCCCGTCTCTCACTGTCCCCGCACATTCAGAATTTGGGGAACCATACAGATGGGGCACAAGATTCTCCACGCTCACCTCGCCCCCCATTGCACACCGTTTCCCCACTTCATCACACAGTTTATCAAGCACGCCTTGCTTCGTAACCGATGAGCATACAGCCGTATGCCACCCTCCTCTACAGGGAGGTTGCTCAGTACCAGATTCCTGTGGTACTGGGAATCTGGTTGGCTTTCCCCCAGGGCAACACTCGTCCACCCCAGGCCCTTCCTCCTGATCACACAGCATGTGCTCGGTGCCACCCGCAGCCTCAGACACATGTGACACAGACTGGCATACCACCGTATCCTCCACTCCTTTCACCTGGCACCGCCAACCTGGATGGTTCAGGCCCTGGATAACCCTCTGCCACCCTAGGCCTCTCCTTCCGACCACCCAGTATGCCCTCTGCGCCACGCACAGTCTCAGACCCCCGCGACACTGGCTGGCACACCACAGTATCCTGCTCATCCCAGGCCTTCCGATGCCCACACCTTCCCTCCAGCACCACCGACCCAGTTGGTTCAGCCCTAAAGGAACCTGCCTTGGTCCTTTGTTCTCCCTCCCAACCGCGTGGTGTCACAGACACACCTGAGTCTGGTCTAGGCAGGCACACCACAGTATCCTGCCACCCCTCCCAGGCATTCTGATCCACACCATCACACGGGGCACTAGAGTCCTGATTGGTTTAGGCGCAAGCAGACCCGCAGTCATCCCTTGCCCTTGCTCCCAACCATATGGCGTCACAGACAAGCCTGAGTCTGGTCTAGGCAGGCACACCACAGTATCCTGCCACCCTTCCCAGGCATTCTGATCCACACCATCACACGGCAGAGATGGGCCTTGTGCCCTACTCCCCGCCGACCACCAGCGGGTACCCACTTCCACCATGGGCACCGCGGCCTCCCCACGCATGGGGTCCAGGGAACCAGCTGACTCGGGTGCAGGCGGGCATTCACTCGCCCCCTGACTTTCTTCCCAGTCACACTGCCCCCTCATGCTACCACACAACACCTCAGGCACACCTGGCGCAGGCGCAGACTGACTCACTGCCATCCCCTGCCCTCCCGTCCAGGAATCCTGTTGTGCACCCCCACTCACAGCCCTCCCCACTGTAGAGCCACTAGTGGGCCTGGGTAAATCCCCAGCATCCCTTTCCAGCACATACTGTGACACCAATTTACCCAAATCCGTGCCCAGCAACACATCTGTAGGAATATTTTCAGACACTCCGACCTCCCGCAGACCTCTCCCCGCTCCCCAGTCCAAATAAACCTGTGCCATTGGCACCGCAGGACGTACCCCACCAAAACCCTTTACTGCTAGATTCCTGCCAGGAATAAAGTCTGCCGCTGTATCTCGTAAACCCACAGATACCTGAGTCCCGACAATGACTGCTTGCTGGTTCACATTGGCACTGCCCTCCGATCTGGTCACGAACAGGACAGAGGGTGATGCTGAGGGGTGTCCTCCCCCAGCTGTGGATGCAGGTTTCTTCCTCTGCGGGCACGCTGCCAGGAGATGATTGGCACTGTCGCAAATAAAACAGCGACGGCGCACACTTCTTCCAGGCGAAGGACGACTCGTTCCCCCCCCTCCCCAGCAGAGACTGGCACAGAGGGGGGCGTTGCCGCCGTGATGTCGGGGGGTCGTGCTGAGTTGGGCTTCCATCCTGATGATCCTTTGGGGGAACCTCTGCTCTGGTCCACAGACGCTCTGTTGGCCGCATGGAAATCGGCCAGGTCACCAGCTTCCAGGGCCGTCTCGGGTTTGCGATCCAGAAGCCATTCCTGGATCTCACGTGGGCACAGCTGCACGAACTGCTCTTTGATTAGCAGGGATTCCAAGGTATCAATCTTCAGCCCCCTGACCCATTGTCGAAATAGGGTGGTCAGGTGGCTCACAACTGCAGAGTAGCTCTCCGCGGCCCATTTCTGCAAGAACCTGAACTTTTTGCGATATACCTCTGGCGTGAGGTTATACCGTCTCTGCAACGCGGCTTTAATCGCCTCATAGTCCTGGTCGCTCTCAGCCGGTAATTCTGCAAAGGCTTCAAGCGCTGGACCTTTTAGTCCAGGAGTGAGGTACCTGGCCCATTGCTCCTTGGGCAGCTGGTACTGTCGACAAGTCTTTTCAAAACTTCGCAGGAACACATCCAGGTCCCCATCTTTGTCAAGGGTGGGAAAGTTCTCTGCACGAGGTCTGGGCGTAGAGAGCTCTGCAGCGCCCGCAGGGGCAGGAGATAATGGCGTTCTGCTTGCCTGTGCCAGAGCGAGCTGATGTGCCCGTTCGGCTTGGCGCTCCGCTGCTTCTCGCTCCGCTTGGCGCGCTGCCGCCTCTTGCTCGGCTCTGCGCTCCGCAGCTTCTCTGTCTGCTTGGCGCGCTGCCGCCTCTTGCTCAGCTCGGCGCTTCGCGTTCAGCTCTGCGCTCCGCAGTTTCGCGTTCAGCCTCAGCTCTGCGCTCCTCTCGCTCTTGGTACTGCAGGATGAGCTGAAGCCGCGTCTGCGAGTCCGTAGAGTCCACATGTTTTAAAACAGTCTGCAAGTAAACATCCAGGGCAGTATCACCCTTAGGCGAAGCACTTGACACTGTCCTTTCCACTGGACTTGCGCTTCCTTCGGCTGGGTCAAGAGTGGTACCCTGCTCTGCTGCGTCCTGGACTGCTTGCCTCGCCTCATAATCCTCGAGGGCTTGCAAAAGTTCATCTTTCTTTTTATCCTTCGTCGAAATATTTTTGTCTCGACATAATTGTTCCAAAGTCTTTTTCGATGATTGTTGCGACATTCTCACTCCAGCCAAATAAAAGATAGAAAAGAAAAACAAAAAAGGGGAAGCGAACTGCTGTGTATTGTGTAAATTCTAATAAATGCAGAGTTCTGCTCTGGAAATTGGAAAACCAAGTTCTTTAGTATCTGGGTCTATGTTGCTTCACAGATCCAAATACTAACCTGATATCCCACCGCTTGCCGCCAGTTGTTACGACCCACTACGCGCGCTGCTGCTCAAAGACGCCGGGTTAAGCCGCTCACTATCTATCTATCCTAGACCCAGATAATTACGCGCACTTATCTACCCATCCCGGCCACCCTTTCTCTCACAACAGGCACGTAGAGCGCGATATACTGATCCCAGGATTGCAACGCAGTACAAGTCTTCTCCTGAAGCGCGTACTAACTACATCTCTCACAATCCCAGAGCTCACTTTCTTATTCTATTAATAACGCTGCCACCAGTCCTCACGGACACTACGCGCATCGCAACAGGAGACGCAGGGCTTAGCAGCCGCACTATCCTAGACTCGGACAGTGACTACGGATCCCACAATTCCCTGCTGTTTCCTGACGACCGCAACACGCAATTTCTTATAACTGAGCTTAAAGCAAATAGCAATACTCCCAATCTCTTAGTTAGCGTGGATTTAATCAGCCAGAGTCAAAACTTAAATACTTTTTGTTTATTTATGATATAAAAAGAATCACAGTGCTTGGTTACATAAAAACTTATAACTAGAATAAATCAATTACTTACACACTACACAGCAAAATATAAAGAAAAAGGTGTTAATCACAGAGCCTTACTTACAACGGAATAATCAGTAGCTAGCATCGGTGCCTCCTGGGGCCTGGAGGTAGGAACATGGACAGATCACTTGGGGCACCTTCTAAAGAGGACTGATCAGCCAAAAGCACATGGCCAGTGTTAGAATTTATACACTTCCTGATCTGCGGCTGGGGTCCTTCAACGTGCGTAAGCGCGGAAACTTTCCCGGCGTCGCTCAGGAAGGTAAGTATGCCGGAGAGCTCCAGGGGCGGCTGTCCGAATGTCGATAGAGCAATCCAAACAGCCGCCCAAGCCCCTCGGATGCAGGCAAGCCTGCTCAGTGCTGGCTTCCGGTATTGGGGGCGTCCCTGGAATTAGTCCGCAGACTGCATCTCAAAAAAAAACTACTCGCCCGGACGTCGGGCGATACAATTCCCACACTCCTGTAATATCAATATATAGGATTTATTATTAATAATATCAATATATAGGATATATTATTAATATGTAGATTATATTAAATATCAATATGGATTTATTATAGTCTCCATATTGATAATAATATGTAGGAGATGATATTGTCTCCATATTGATATTTAATATCATCTCCATATTAATAATATCTACATATTGATATTTAATAGATTATTATATCCTGCATATTTATATTTATTGTCGTCGTCGTCCCCTCCTTCCTTCCTCCTTCTTTCTTCCGTGCAGGAGACATGTATACAGCTATTTTTTGCACTCTTAAAACGGCCATACAATTTTGGAAGTATTTTTAAAGAACGGGTTATGGATCCTCACATAGATTTCTCGTGTTATGTTGCCTCATCTAGTGTGTCACCCCTCTCCTCTTAGATTGTAAGCTCTTGAGCAGGGTCCTTCCTCCTTCTGTTCAGTGTGTGTAACATGTATGTATATTTTGTTATTCTGTCTCTCCCATTGTACAGCACTAAGGAATTTGTTGGTGCTTTATACATGCTTGTAACTGTAACTTCTACGGTGGAGTATTAATTAAGATCTAGTTTAATAGCCCTCTCCCCCTTCTTTTTATAACCCTTTTTTTATGAAGTTTTTTCATTAATGGAGTTTTAACAAAATGTTTTTAGTAAGAATGAAAAACTCCCCTTTTTATTTTAGTTTTTTCGATATGTCGTCCTGTAAATGTTTGCCTATTTGCTATTCTCTCATGTATTCTCTCAAGATAACACATGTATGTCGCATACTTATCTTATTATATTAAAATAAAGAAATGCAAAAATAAAAATTCTCTCCATTTAACTGAATGGGTTAATAAGCTGACCAGACAGGCAATGAGACACCAGGAAGTGTCAGATTCATGATGGATAGCCAGACAAAAGATAACAAGGCCTCTGCTACCTAATTAACCCTTAAGGACGAATGACAGAACTGTTCTCCATCATAAATGAAACCCTAGGTCCTTAAAGGGTTAACAATCCACCAGACTGACACACAGTAGCTGCTGTTTTTGCCACCCCACTGGAAACTGCCACAATAGGCCTTGTCGGCCTA
Organism: Leptobrachium leishanense; assembly: GCA_009667805.1. Lineage (NCBI taxonomy): Eukaryota > Metazoa > Chordata > Amphibia > Anura > Megophryidae > Leptobrachium > Leptobrachium leishanense. The sequence goes on along the minus strand of RXON01003926.1, from coordinate 51,708 downwards.
GGCCAAGATACAGCACTGGGTCTGACGTCTGGGTATTAATGCTATTTTTGTAACTTTACACTGTTAAAGGTTTTATTCAGTATAATTTCATAAGATATTTAAGGGAGTGTGTTTATGGGCTGGGTAGTGGTTAGGTGGAGCAACTGGTGGCGAGAAATCGTTATGGCCTGGTTAGTAGCTTGGGGCTCAAAATTTTGAGCCCTGGTGTATGGTATCCCTGGTCCATTAACACAGCACCGCCTCCATTTTATTTTCCCTGGTGTTGCGGGTGGGAGCGCAGCACGTTTTCTGGCACACAGTGAGTCAGAGTGCTGGCGTTTTAATGTGTCGGCTCCGGCGCTCTGACTCAATGAGGCAGAGTGTGGCAAGATACTGTGCAACCTGTGTATTGATAGAACCATGGGTCGCACGGCGCTGCCACCCTTAACCTGGACCACTGAAGGTCCCACACACCGGACATGAAATGCTGACGTTTCTTCCCTTCATCCCCCAGGCTGGCTGCGGGTTTCTACCCTTCTGCAGCAGAACCTCAGAGGAATGGATCCCAACGGAACCAGCGCCCACTCCCCTGCTACCCCCTAACACTGGTAACTCTCCTGCTGTGTCCCATCCTACCGGACTGCGAATCCCACTATCCTGCTGCGCCTCCCGGACTGCGAATCCCACTATCTTGCTGCGCCTCCCGGACTGCGAATCCCACTATCCTGCTGCGCCTCCCGGACTGCGAATCCCACTATCCTGCTGCGCCTCCCGGACTGCGAATCCCACTATCCTGCTGCGCCTCCCGGACTGCGAATCCCACTATCCTGCTGCGCCTCCCGGATTGCGAATCCCATCATGCTCTGTACGTTGCAGGGTGTGGGTTCCCGCTTGAGACGGAGCAGGATCTGCTCATCTCCTACAAGGGACACCTTCTCCAGGACACAAAACTCCGAGCCGCGAGGAAACTTCTGAACTTCAGTAAACCGGTCAGCCTACACCCCCCCCCCCCAAATCACCGGGAGAAAACCTACATCCAGTTACAAGTATTTATAAAGCGCTAACAAGTTTGGTAGCGGTGTACAGTGGGTGAGACCGAATAACAAATATACATACAGGAGAAGTCCTGAAGGCAGGAGTTGGGGGTGCAGGTACGAGGAACAGACAGCATCAGATCATTGGTTGAGTGAAGTGTTCAGGACGGGGCTGTTCCTGCTAATAAGGGAGGAGATGTAGGCTGCGGCGCGGTTATGGAGAACTTTGTATGTGACCAATAGAATGAATTGGATTCTAAAGGAAACAGGAGCCAGTGTAGAGACTGACAAAGGGGTGAGAGGTGAGGTGTGTGTGTATGTGAGGTGAGGTGCGGGTGTTTGAGAGGGAAGGTGAAAGGTGGGAGGTGTGTGTGTGTGTGTGTGTGTGCGCGAGGTGGGGTGTGCGCGCGGGAGGTGGGGTGTGCGCGCGGGAGGTGGGGTGTGTGCGCGCGCGGGAGGTGGGGTGTGTGCGCGCGCGGGAGGTGGGGGTGTGCACGCGCGGGAGGTGGGGGTGTGTGTGTGTGTGTGTGTGTGTGTGTGTATATGAGTCTGGCACAGGTGTTCATTAGACTGCAGAGGCAGAATCTGGGATCTCTTAAGGCCAGAGAGAAGGAGGTTACAGTAGTCTAGGCGGGAGATAATTTATTTTATAAAGAATTTTTTGGATGAGCATTTTAGTTGAGTCTCTGCGGAGACTCTTCTGCCTAATCACCAGTGAATCAACCCCGACCACAGACTGCCAGAGTCCCCCTGTGTCTAAGTCCCCAGCCCCCACCTGAGACCCTCCCTCATATCGGGGCACTGCGTGCATTTCGATTGGGCTCATTGTCGCCTCTCCCCTCTGTTAGATGAGTCGCTTCTCCTGGGATCACGGGGACACAGCGTTCCAGACCATGGGCAGACTGCTGGAGCCACACGTCCACCTGGGAGACCGCTACCTGAGGGTGAGACCCCCATTTATATAGGGACCAATCACGGAGGACCTGGGGTAACATGGGGGCATCACCGGAAATGTGAATCCCAGTAATGGTAAAACCTGGGTGCTCCAGATATCCCAAAGCTACAAATCCCATGATCCTCTGCAAGCCTTATTGGGGGGACGTCTGAGGGGGTGTGATCTGATCATGTGACCTGTGCTTTGTGTCTGCAGAGCAAGGAGCGAGTGGAGAGGCTGAGGATGACTTACCTGCTGCAGCACCTGCGGAACATCCCGCTCCAAGAGTGAGTGTCCACAGCATCCCCACCCACCCCATCACCCCGACCGCTCTCGCCCCATCACCTCGACCGCGCTCGCCCCATCAATGTGCTCGCCCGGGGTGGTCGCGCCATCACTCACACTCCGCATCTTTACAGCTGTCCCTTCTCATACTCCACGTCTCACCTCCGCTCCCTCTCGTTTCGGACCTGTGATTGGCTGCAGGACTTTCCACCACGGCTGATGGCACAGCTGGTCCATGAGGCCATGTTGGATGACTGGCAGCGTTTGAGGTTCTCAGAGTGGGTCACCGGAGGTTCTCTCTCCTGGATTCCATACCCGGGCAGTCGGACGGGCTGCCTGATCCTGCCTCGTGGAGCAGCGAGGAGCCAGCTCTGTATCCTGATGATTCTGCCAATCTCTGTGGGGAAACCATTAATGGTGCCCCTGCAGGAGCATCATGGAGTCTGTGGCCTTTAGAGGAGACTGAAAGGCATGAGGTGTGGTGCATTGCATGGATTGGGGGCTGGAGGTCATGATGTGGGGCACACAGAGCCAGGGGTTTGTTGTTGGAGCAGGGTGGATGTGGGAGGTGTTGTTCCTATGGCTCATCACTGCTGGCTCCTTAGCGTGTCCTAGATTTCCAGCCGGTGTTCTTGGGCAGCGTGGAGAAGGAGCTGAAGATCATGGGTGATCCTGTTGTGTTTGACCTCGCGGCCCAGGTCCTGCAAGTGAGCACCGGAGGCTCGACATGCTCTGATGAAGGTGAGTGTTGTACATGGGTTCGCTTTGAGATGGTCATGTCTGCTGACCTGTAACTGGACTGACCCCCCCCCCCCCCGATGTTGTGATAACCTTCTGAGTGCGTCTGGCCATGCCGGTGTCGAGGGTGGGTTTGCCGATTGGGTTCACGTTGGTTCGGTGAGTTGCACATCGGGGTCTGTCAAAGGCTGGAGGACCAGAAGCAACCCTTGCTGCTGTGTGGTGGTGAGGAGTTGGTGGGTGGGTGTTTCTTGCTGTTGGGGGGGCGGGGTGTGTGCATGTTGCCGGTGGGAAGCAGGGCTGGTGGCTTGTGTTCATGTTGCTTTTTGGAGGGGTGCATGCATATTGCTGGTGGGGTTGGAGGGGGTTTGGTGTGCGCACGTTGCCAGTTGGGGTGGAGGGGCTGGCGGGGTGAGCGCACGTTGCCAGTTGGGGTGGAGGGGCTGGTGGGGTGGGGTGCGGTCACGTTGCCGATTTGGGCTGGCGGGGTGAGCGGATGTTGCCGGTTTCGGTGTGCGCATGTTGCCGGTTGGGGTGTAGGGGCTGGCTGGGTGAGCGCCGTTGCCGATTTGGGGTGGAGGGGCTGGCAGGGTGCGCGCACGTTGACGTTGGACAGGCTGGCGGGGTGCGTGCATGTTACTGGTGGGGTGTGCAGCTCGCTGCCCTTTTATAGGACATCTAGGACACCTTGTGTGAAGCTGGTGGTGCTAGATATCTGCAACTCCACGCAGTTCCTCCTTCCTTGGGTCGAGGAATGGAAAGAGAGGCTTGGTTCTCCCAGGTGTGATGTGGCTGCGGTGACTCGGATACCTCATGACCCGTCTCTCTGTCTCCTCCAGTCCATGTCGGGGTCCGGTCCTTGTATCACTTGGCTTCCTGGAGCTTCTGCCCCCAACGTCCCCCCCGAGCTTTGCAAGTGGTTAATACCTGCAGCCCCAGTACCTGCATCAACGTAAGGTAAGACTCGGGCCTCTGCTCCCCGGGGCCTCTGCTCCCCGGGGCCTCTGCTCCCCGGGGCCTCATGTCCCCCGGGTACCCCCACGTTGCCATTCTCCTGAACACCATAAAATAGGAGTGAGGTAGTCGGGCACATCACAAATAATGTGACGGAGGATCTTTATTCGGGCAGCATTTCGGCCTTTTGTGCAGTCAAGTGACGCATGCGCACAGGTGTGTGTGTGTCTTTTTTTTTTTTTTTTTTTTTTCCCCTCTGGTGGTTCGGAGAGCTTTATGTATCTGGTCAGGTCTCCCATCTCTGTAGTGACCAGGGAGCTTTGTGCTGGTTCTGGTGGAGCGTCACTGTGGGTGCACTGTGTTCTGGCAGGGACTGGATCCTCGGGTTCTTCTCCTGGACAGTGTGGTTCCCAGACATGGTTTATAGGACTTCCCTTTGCTACATTGTGGTTTTGTTGCCCCTCAGCGTGTCCCTTATATATTTGGTGACTGATCTCCTCCTGTTTTGATTTCTGGCTTTTTATGACTTCTCCTGGTTCCTGGCCACATCCTTATCTTCACTCGGTGTCTGATGCTCGTCACTGGACGGGTGGAGAGGACAGACTTATTCTACGTAGTAATGGAAGAAGAAATGACAGTGTTCACTGGTCTAGAAAACGTCTCTGCAGCAGCGGTGGTGATGGCGGCCCATGAATAGGGGAACAAAGCCGCTTGTTTACATTTAGGTGTCATGACTGTCACATGGGTTGCAGAGCCAGTCAGAAGATGCTGTCTTGACATGTCTTGGTCGCGTTGGTTTGAGAGCCTGTCAGTAGATACTGTGGTGACAGGTCTTGGGCTCTCATACCATCGCAACAGTCAGATGCTGTGGTGACAGGTCTTGGTCGCGATGGTATGAGAGCCCGTCAGTAGATGCTGTGGTGACAGGTCTTGGTCGCGATGGTATGAGAGCCCGTCAGTAGATGCTGTGGTGACAGGTCTTGGTCGCGATGGTTTGAGACCCCGTCAGTAGATGCTGTGGTGACAGGTCTTGGTCGCGATTGGTTTCAGAGCCCGTCAGTAGATGCTGTGGTGACAGGTCTTGGTTGCGATGGTATGAGAGCCCGTCAGTAGATGCTGTGGTGACAGGTCTTGGTTGCGATGGTATGAGAGCCGTCAGTAGATGCTGTGGTGACAGGTCTTGGTCGCGATGGTTTGAGACCCCGTCAGTAGATGCTGTGGTGACAGGTCTTGGTCGCGATTGGTTTCAGAGCCCGTCAGTAGATGCTGTGGTGACAGGTCTTGGTTGCGATGGTATGAGAGCCCGTCAGTAGATGCTGTGGTGACAGGTCTTGGTTGCGATGGTATGAGAGCCGTCAGTAGATGCTGTGGTGACAGGTCTTGGTCGCGATTGGTTTCAGAGCCCGTCAGTAGATGCTGTGGTGACAGGTCTTGGTCGCGATTGGTTTCAGAGCCCGTCAGTAGATGCTGTGGTGACAGGTCTTGGTTGTGATGGTTTGAGAGCCCGTCAGTAGATGTGGTGACAGGTCTTGGTCGCGATGGTATGAGAGCCGTCAGTAGATGCTGTGGTCTAATGCTGATGGCGCTGCATGTCTGCACACTGGCCGCGCACGGGGCCATCCTATAGGATGAATCTCTGCATGATGTGATTCATGGTGCCGGCTCCGGGCAGAGGGGAAACCCCAGAACGGACAGATCTACAGGTTTTGCGTTGCATACAGTAGGTGAGGGAGAGGCGCCCCGGCACACGAGGACATGACGGGGCATTTTAACCTCCCTGAGTGTGTTAAATTTCACCGCAGAGAGCGGTAACCCCCGAGACACACTCGGCCTGTATACATCACCCCTCCCTGCGCTCCCTCGCTGGTCCTCAGTCTCTCCCGGCGATCGCGGCATTTTACTTCCTGGATTCCTTCTCGCGAGGAGGAAACCAGGAAGTATAAGGTCGCCGGAGGAGGCAGCTGGGGACAGCGAGGGAGCGCTTTCAGACGCGGTTTTTCACAAAAATTAAACCGCCAGGGAGGTTAAGGATACGTTTTATCTTCTGAGCAGACGATGGATCCTTTGCCGATGATCGGGACGTCCTCCATTATTGCCGCCACCAGAGAGTTGGCTCATGCGTGCTGAAGTCCTGTTTGCCACCTGCCCACCCAGAGGTTCAACTCTATGGTTTTGTTTGTCCCAAGACTTGCTTTGCTGGTGAGCAGCCTCGGTGTTTATACCTGTCCCTACGGCAGCGTCTTGGTGTCGCGTCCTGCTTCTCCGTCTCCTCCTTCCTCTGTGCTACGCTGCTCCGGTGTTATTTTCTGGGTCCTGTCGGTGCCGGTATATGTTTACATCCGGCTGTGATTGTCTGAGTTAATGATGTCACTGTGTGTTCGCTGCATGTCAGTACACATAGAGCTTCCTGTATGTGGGTATAGCTCGACACAGGCTCCAGAAGACCCCGTAACGCTGCCTGAAGCTCCTCCTCCTGTCTGTGATGTCACTTGTCGGGATGGCTTCCCGGTTTGCTGCGCACCTGGTGTTATCATAACATATGGATCCAGTTCCTGCGGCTACGCGCACGCTGCTCCCTCTCCCCTGACCCCCGACCTTCTGGCACCCCTCCATTTGTAGCAGGAGTGTCCTCCTAATGACTTCTTCTCTTCCAGTCCTCACCTGCCGGGGGAGTTGAGTGTCTGCACGGAGAGCGGGAGCCTATATCTGTGGAGCCTGGAGACTGGGTATGTCCTGCTCACATGTATGTACCCCATCCTTCTCAAAGTGTGCGCGCTGACACCCGCTCCACCTCCACAGGCTGCAGAGACTCCGGCGAGACGCAGATACCCTCTACTTCCAGGACCACTCCAGATGGAGATGGAGTGACTTCACCTGCCACCCGCGGGTCCTCACGTATGCAGACAGGACGGGCATGCAGGCCGCGGACACCCGGGTAAGAGTCCCAACACGCCCGAACACATCTATATAACTCTGCCCCTCCCTGACACAAATCACACAGATATAACCCGACCCCCCCCCACACAAATCACACAGATATAACCCGACCCCTCCCCGACACAAATCACACAGATATAACCCGACCCCTCCCTGACACAAATCACAGATATAACCCGACCCCTCCCTGACACAAATCACACAGATATAACCCGACCCCTCCCTGACACAAATCACACAGATATAACCCGACCCCTCCCCGACACAAATCACACAGATATAACCGAACCCCTCCCTGACACAAATCAACAGATATAACCCGACCCCTCCTGACACAAATCACACAAATCACACGGATATAACCCGACCCCCCCAACACAAATACACAGATATAACCCGACCCCTCCCTGACACAAATCACAGATATAACCCGACCCCTCCCTGACACAAATCACACAGATATAACCACGCCCTCCCCGACACAAATCACACAGATATAACCCGACCCCTCCCTGACACAAATCACACAGATATAACCCGACCCCTCCCTGACACAAATCACACAGATATAACCCGACCCCTCCCCGACACAAATCACACAGATATAACCCGACCCCTCCCCGACACAAATCACAGATATAACCGACCCCTCCCTGACACAAATCACACAGATATAACCCGACCCCTCCGACACACAAATAACACAGATATAACCCGACCCTCCCTGACACAAATCACACAGATATAACCCGACCCCTCGCTGACACAAATCACACAGATATACCCGACCCCTCCCTGACACAAATCACACAGATATAACCCGACCCCTCCCCGACACAAATCACACAGATATAACCCGACCCCTCCTGACACAAATCACACCGATATAACCCGACCCCTCCCTGACACAAATCACACAGATATAACCCGACCCCTAACCGACACAAATCACACAGATCTAACCCGACCCCTCCCCGACACATCACACAGATATAACCCGACCCCTCCCCGACATAAATCACACAGATATAACCCGACCCCTCCCCGACACAAATCACACGATATACCCGACCCCTCCCTGACACAAATCACACAGATATAACCCGACCCCTCCCTGACACAAATCACACAGATATAACCCGACCCCTCACTGACACAAATCACACAGATATAACCCGACCCCTCCCTGACACAAATCACAGATATAACCCGACCCCTCCCTGACACAAATCACACAGATATAACCCGACCCCTCCCTGACACAAATCACACAGATATAACCCGACCCCTCCCTGACACAAATCACACAGATATAACCCGACCCCTCCCTGACACAAATCACACAGATATAACCCGACCCCTCCCTGACACAAATCACACAGATATAACCCGACCCCTCCCTGACACAAATCACACAGATATAACCCGACCCCTCCCTGACACAAATCACACAGATATAACCCGACCCCTCCCTGACACAAATCACACAGATATAACCTGACCCCTCCCTGACACAAATCACACAGATATAACCAGACCCCTCCTGACACAAACAACAGATATAACCCGACCCCTCCCCGACACAAATCACACAGATATAACCCGACCCCTCCCCGACACAAATCACACAGATATAACCGACCCCTCCCCGACACAAATCACACAGATATAACCCGACCCCTCCCTGACACAAATCACACAGATATAACCCGACCCCCTCTGACACAAATCACACAGATATAACCCGACCCCTCCCTGACACAAATCACACAGATATAACCCGACCCCTCCCCGACACAAATCACACAGATATAACCCGACCCCTCCTGACACAAATCACACAGATATAACTCGACCCCTCCCTGACACAAATCACACAGATATAACCCGACCCCTCCCCGACACAAATCACACAGATATAACCCGACCCCTCCCTGACACAAATCACACAGATATAACTCGACCCCTCCCTGACACAAATCACACAGATATAACCCGACCCCTCCCCGACACAAATCACACAGATATAACCCGACCCCTCCCCGACACAAATCACACAGATATAACCCGACCCCTCGTTGGGTCACTGTATTCACAGGTACCTGGGGCCGGGGGTCTGGACTTGTTTCGTATTGGTGAAGAGGCTCGGTGTCAGAGATGGGAGCGAGTTGTTTTGAGCCGCTGTATGAGGGAGACAAACCCTGCGCACTGCCTCATTGCAACACAGGTGCGTGTACACACATATGGCATTCTAGTTATGTGGGTTGTGTTTATGTGTATGGGGTATGTGGGGTGTATTGTGAGGAGCAGCCGGTGTGCTAAACGGAGGCCGGATACAGAGCTCATCTTGTGCGTCCATGGAGCGCTCTGCTTCTCGCTGTGTGCTATCGGGTATATAGTAGTAGTTCTCTGTGCATTGCCGTAACTCTGACTCTCCTTCTAGTTTTCTGTGTACGTGGTGGACGAGCGCTTTCCGCTGGTTCCACTCTTGAAGTGGAGCCACATGCTAGAATCTCCGCCGGTGTTCAACTCCGTACTCCCAGGCGGACCCAGCCGCTCCGATAAGATCCTGCTCGGGGGCTCGCTCACCCAGGAGACCATCCTGCTTCAATTCACAGGTACACAGGGACAAGGGAATGTGATGGTAACTCCGCTCTCTTTCGTCTGTCCTGACTCTCCAGACACCCCCTTACTGATCAGCCCAGCCGCTGAGTTGCTCGGAACTCAGTGCCTCGAGCAGCCTGATCCGTAGCTCCAGACCTGCTTGGTCTCATCCTCTGCCTCTTTGAATTGCCAGAAGGTCGCTCTGTGCCTTCTGTGGGTGAGAGTGGGTACCCTGAATGAGACACCAGACAAGCTGTATGTTCAAACAGGATTCTGAGACTTTTATTGAAAAACACCACTATTTATGCTGAGGACCAACAGGTATAATTTGCATAAACCAGACAACTGGAAGATGAACTCTGATTACATTAGGTCATTTAGATTTTAGATACTTACAGTAAACATTCCTTAGCCTTCAGTAATCACACACATTTACATAATCCATTGTTCCAATAGATCAGATTAATTTATCAGTCAAACACTGCCCCAGACTCATGACTCCTTAAACGGATAACCAAGAGAAAGCCCTCTTGCATAATCACACATTACTCAAACATTCCACACAAAAGAGGGCATTGAACATTGCTTCAGGTTGCATCTTTAAAACACATCTCTAAGTGCCCATTCACATACAGTAATAGAAGTACATTTAAAACCACACAATATAAATGAACATAAAGTCTTTCCCAAAGCAAATGTCTGTGTCTTTTGGGGTTTTTGCCAGGAAAATAAAAGTCTTGGGAGTGCTATGTCAGTTCTGTGACAGGGAAACCACCATACAATGGGGTAGGGTATATGGGGTTAGGGGCGGCCTTGCTGAGGGAGCGCTGCACTGTGTGGATGCAGAAGTTGTTTGGTTGCAGCACAGACAGGTAGGTACGTACGTACGTGTGTGTGTGTGTCCTGTAAATTAAAACCATTAGACGTCGTGTCAGGGCTTCTCCTTCCCGGCAGCTTTCCACTCTGAGTAATAGTGGCCAGAGCCGTGAATCCACATGCTTTCCTGAAGGAGCGTCGTTCCTTGGATTATTCCGGCATTAAACCTCGTGCTTTTCTGTAACTCTCCTGGTTTATAGACGCCTTCTTGTCCGGCGCCCCTTGCGTGGTGTAAATTATCAATCATTTCCTGCCATAATGACAGAAGGTTTGGATTTTAATCAAGATTCAGAGGCGAGTATTTGCTGTATCTTTTTTACTACCCACAGCAGCACCAAGGGTTAAACAGAAAAATAACCTATCCCTCAACATGGGCTTTAACCCTGTGGCGGGAACCTACCTTCACTGGGGCATCTGGAGAGGGCTGTGGGCTAGCCTCCGTGAAAGAGACCATGCGATTTGCCCGGTATGGGCCCTGAAGGGAGCTGGGACTTGATTTCCAGACTGACTCACCTTCTGTAGCCAGGTCTGGGGATTATTGTTTAAAAGTTGCACCTGCCGGAGTCATTTCTGGGAATTCCCCCAGGCTCCGTTTCTCTCTGGCTCCTTCTATTAAGAAGCATGGTGTTCCCTTTCCCCCCAGTGGCCACCCCCGTCTGACTCATTCAGGTCACCTGAGTTCAGACACACAGATCTTGATGGAGCTCTGATTAGAGCAGGACCAGCGTCCTTACCCTGCGCCCTGTGAACAGTTTGATTGTGCTGGGTTTTTCTAAAAAAATAAAGTCAGTCTGCATTTGGATTCTCAATGGTCACCATCCTTCCTTCAACTGCTGTTAAAGTTTGGGTGGGCTGTTAGGGAAGATTGCTCCGGTGACTGTGGGGACTGCTTTTGGCTAGGGTCAGACGAACGCATTTTTCACGTTGTCTGTGAAAAAGTGCGTTCGAACGAATGGACGCATTTTTTCCCGGAATACGCGATAGCGGTCATACTATGCGCATTTTCGTCCGTGATTTTGTACCGATCATCAATAAAACCCTTTTTGTGTCTGGACGTTTTGTTGGCCGGACATTAGCAGCGTCTGACGTCTCCTAATCACGCACACACGCCGCTAGCGGACGCAGCGCACTCTGTACGTCAGTACTAGCGGTATCACGTTCTCGAAAAAATGCGTTCGTTTGCCACTTGCGTTGCGCAGCCGCACTTTTGTGCGGCCGTTCTTCGTATGCAGCCTGGCATTGGACGTCATTTGCTGCTAGCACGGCCGTGATTTAGGCTAGGGTCAGACGAAAGCATTTTCCCCGCGAACGTGAAAAAGTGCGTCCGAACGCATTGCCGTATTTTTTTCACGGAATGCGCAAAAACGGTCAGACGAGGCGCATTTTCGGGCGTGATTTTGTACGGATCGTCAATAAAACTCTTTTTGCGTCTGGACGTTATGTTGGCTGGACATTAGCAGCGTCTGACGTCTCCTAATCACGCACACACACCGCTAGCGGACGCAGCGCACTCTGTACGTCAGTACTAGCGGTTCAGCGTTCTCAAAAAAATGCGTTCAAATTCCACTTGCGTTGCACGGCCGGACTTTTGTGCGGTCGTATATTAGAAAGTAAAGTGATTCGGTGGAGGCGCTCGTGTCTAGATATGTAAATATTAAGTAGTTGCTGCCGACTAGGGGGTAGCACAGGCTCTCGAGAGGATGTGCGGAGAGAATCGAGGAAAAAGAATGTGGAGTTCCTAGAGGCGCAGTAGTTAAAAAGTTCTCCTTTGTGATATAACTCAATCCGTATCAAGGATAATTGCGTGCACCATATATATTCCAATATGTAGTACAAAGTGCAAATCACAGAGGGTATAAAGTGCTAGTGCAACGGTCTGAGTGTGCAATAGGATTAAAGTACAAATGCAGCAGTGCAAAATAGATGCGATATAGTAAGGGTATTAGAAACGAGATAATAATGGCTGATAGTCCAAAATTGGGGACTGTCTGTCAATGTACAATATATATTAGGAGGTCAAAAGTCTTTGCTGATGGTTAGTCCGGTTCCTAAGTGGATGGGTGATGCATCGAAAGTGCTCAGGAATAGTGTCAATATTACCCTTTCCACACATGTAACGGGCCTGTTGGACGTGTCCGTTCTTCTAGTGGTCTTGATGGGCTCCGCAGTAGGAGATATAATGAAAAAAAGGGAGGTGATAGTGTGATACCGTCTATACGTAAAACGCAATGGATTTAAAAATTGCACACTTACAGGATCCGGAGCCTTTTGAATCCAGGCTCTGGAGTGGAACGCCTTGTGCCTAAAAATAGGGTGGTCACTGCCCTTCTTTACACGGTCTTCTTATTCCACCTCAGGCAGGGGACACACGAGCAGAAAAGAGACAGCGCTCTCATAGCATGATATCAGCCTTATATTCATGTATTAAGAGAGAGAATAGTCACACTCACCAATTCAGGAGCCTTAATGATCCAGGCTCAACTGTTACACCTGTGGTGCTCCTTAGGCTAGGGTCAGACTGAGGCAGTGCGAACGCGCGTTCTGGCGCACATAATCACGGCCGCACTAGCAGCAGATGACGGGCAATGACGGCCAATATACGAAGTACGGTCGCACAAAAGTCCGGCCGCGCAACGCAAGTGGAAAATGAACGCATTTTTTCGAGAACGTTAAACCGCTGGTACTGACGTACAAAGTGCGCTGCGGCCGCATAGCAGCGTGTGTGCGTGATTAGGAGATGTCAGACGCTGCTAGTGTGCGGCCAACATAACGTTCAAACAGCCGGATTTCCCTAGACTTCTTTTCACCCCATCGTCATGAAATACGTCCAGAATTGCGCATCGTCTGACCACTTAAGCGTATTCCGTGAAAAAATGCGTGCGCACGCATCGACGTACATTTTGACGGTGGCCGCAGAAAATGCGCTCATCTGTCCTAGCCTTAGCGGGGAGCTCCTGAACCTCTTTAGCCGCTTACTCTGCGTCCAGGTCGTGGTTCGTTGAAGGTCTGTGGTATTAATATTAACCTTATCAGGATAAAGAGCTGATAAATATGTAAAATAAGCTAAAATACTCTTAAAAGTGGAGTAAAATAATTTATTGTGCAAACTGCATAGATAGCTAAAAGTACATAAAAAAGGGGGGGGGTCGAGACGCGTTTCGGTGCAACCAGCACCTTCCTCAGTCGGTATGCGTGAGAGTAGGGGGATCTGAGGCCTCCCTGGGGTCCCCTTTTTATCTGGGGAGCATAGGTGGTGTCTGTTAACCGTTCGTGGTTGACTTCTGGGTGTGTGCGGTGCCGCGGTCACGTGATGCCGATCGCGTCATCATTCGGCGTCGCGGCCATCTTTGTTTTGCGTTCCCCCGCATTGTTTGCGTTCCAATTCGTGTTAGTCAGCGCTGGATGCGTTCGTGAGGCGGTAAAGGATCCGTGTTGATCTTAATATCACAATACAGTCACAAATATACAAAGAAGAGGGGCAAGAAAGTCCCTTTTGGGGATAATAAACAATATATTGGAAGATCCTGTGGCTCGGCGATCTAACATTTAAACGGTGGACTATAAAATCTAGAGTATGTGCATATATCATTTGAATGCATATATAAGGGATGGGTTAAAAATTGATTAAAGATTTACTTAAGATGCTCCATATATTATGGGTGATAAAAACTTTTAAGAATGAAGTGAGCAAAAATAAAATAAAATTAAAGTAAATGTCTATAGTATTAGACAATACAGAGGAAATATCCCAGCAGTCCTGGCAGTGTGAGTTCCCCGTGGCTGATACCGGAGCCTGAAGTGGTGGAAGAGTTACTAGCCGTGTCCGAGTGGGAGTACATGAGTCTGGGAGGCAGTCCTGGCGAGATGGTCTGTTAAATTATAACCTTAAGCAAACAAAAAACATTTTCCTATAATTACCATATATGGAATCCCAAATAGTCTGTCATTTCTTTCAAGAAATATATCAGAATGAAGCAAGACGCTGCGCTTATCAGCGGAGAGACCAAAATCGGCTACACACAAAATATAGCTTCATCAGGTCGTCTATTCGATTTCAAAGAACTTATAGCCAATCAACATACAGATACATTTCTATGTCAGAGTTTAACAAACAGTGAGGCATAGGCACTTATTACCATATATGTTCACAAGAAATCTTTTTTCCTATCTTCCCGCTTTTGTGCATATTTTCCTGCACTGAACTGATAACAGGAAATCGGCCACAGACCATATCCTATAGAAGGAAGAACTGTCTACATGCAGAATTGACACTTACAAAAGAAGATGGGGTGGGTCGCTGCCCATTTTATCAGAACAGCCTTTTCAATATAGGATAGTTAGATTTTAATTTTCTGTATGAATATAACAATTCTTTCCTTTGATCACATGTGATCATCTAAACCAAAACTTAGGCAATTAAACTAATTATACCTGGGGCCATAGTGTCCTTGCCTAATACCTCCTAGATGTACGAAAGGGATTCCCCAAGGAGGCCCTTTATGAACATAAATCTCAATGTATCCTTCCTGGTAAAATCCTTTATAAAATAAAATAAATAAAATACACTTCTCTATATTCACTCTTCCAGTGAACCACACTTGGAGCCAAGGCCAAAATACCTAATCTAGACATTAACCCCTTCGCTGCGGTGGACACGCTCAGCGCGTCCACCCGCAGGTAGCGTTCCTTGTGGAGGACGCGCTGAGCGCGTCCTCTCTTTGGGGCCAGGTTCAGGCCGATCGCTGTCAGCCCAGCACCCGGAACCGCCGCCGGCCTAATTAGATGTTATCGCGGCGGCGCGATGACATCCAATTCAGGCGCCCCTCCCCCGCGTGTGCTGAGGAGGTGCCTGAAAGGAAGGGGGGGAGGTCCTTCGGACCACTCTCCCTCCCGATCGCCGGGGTGCAGGGGGTTAATCCAGGCACCGTTTGGAAGGGCACAGCCTGCACTTCCTAATAGAAACATAGGTTCTTATCTGCCGACATTTTTCTTTCGGCCCATCTAGTCTGCCCAATTACATGGATACTTTACCTGGATTTATCTTTTGTTTAGGATAGCCTTATGCCTATCCCATGCCTGCTTAAATTCAATTACTGTTTTGGCCTCTACCACTTCTACTGGAAGGCTGTTCCATGTATCCACCACCCTCTCAGTAAAATAATGCTTCCTGATGTTACTTTTAAACCTTTGCCCCTCTAATCTAAGACTATGTCCTCTTGTTTTGCTACTTTGTTTCCTTTTAAATATACTCCCTTCCTCTACCTTGTGGATTCCCTTTACGTATTTAAATGTTTCTATCATATCTCCTCTGTCTCGTCTTTTTTCCAAGCTGTACATGGTAAGATCATTAAGCCTTTCCTGGTAACTTTTCTCCTTCAAGCCGTACACCATTTTAGTAGCCCTTCTCTGAACTCTCTCTAAGATGTCTATATCCTTCTGGAGATACGGTCTCCAGTACTGCACACAGTACTCCAAGTGAGGTCTCACCAGTGCTCTGTACAGTGGCATGAGCACTTCCCTTTTCCTACTGCTAATACCTCTCCCTACACAACCAAGCATTCTGCCAGCATTTCCAAGCATTCTGCCAGCATTTCCTGCTGCTCTATTACATTGACTACTTACCCTTAGATCCTCTGAAATAATGACCCCTAAATCCCTTTCCTCAGATGTTGAGGTTAGGACTGTATCAAATATTCTATATTCAGCCCTTGGGTTTTTACGTCCCAGGTGCATTATCTTGCACTTATCCACATTAAAACTCAATTGCCACAGCTCCCACCATTTTTTTAGTTTACCTAAATCATTTGTCATTTGGCTGATCCCTCCAGGAACGTCAACCCTGTTGCAAATCTTTGTGTCATCAGCAAAAAGACATACTTTTCCATTAATACCTTCTGCAATATCACTAATAAAAATATTAAAGAGAATGGGTCCAAGTACTGACCCCTGAGGTACCCCACTGGTAACAAGACCTTGCGCCGAATAAACTCCATTTTGGAGTACCATAATGGTACCTGGAATTAACCCCATGGGGGCCGGATCACGAATCGACGCCGAAAAGCGCCGGTTCGTGATCCTTTCACAGAGCTGGCCGACATCTTGGATGTCGGCCAAGCTTCCGGGAATGCCCCCTGAGAACTGGCGTCATCGTGCATAGCACGATGACGCCAGTCCTGGAGTTAACCCCTAAGTGCCACCAATGGTGGAGATAGGGGGTTCCAATGAACCCCATCTCCCGATCCGTGGCAGCTAGGGGTTAATGTTTGGTACTGTTGGATCGGCCAGAGCATGGCCTTTCCAACAATACCAAACATGACCATGAAAAAAGTTTTTTTAAAAAAAATAAAATACGTTTTTTTTTTTCTCTTTTGGTTTGTTAATGCAGCAATATTGTTCCCATTTCAATTATAATGTGAACAATGATGCTGCACTACCGATTTTTGTATGCGGTGCGTTTGTTAAAAATCGCGTAATTTCCCCCCAAAAAAAATGTAACGAGACCCCATTTCTAATTTTTTTTAACAAGCGCACCCCATACAAAATATAACCGCAATTGCTCGCATATTAAAATGTGAAAAAAAACACTTTAAACGTTGTAAATTATTGAAAATTCATATTTTATTGCATTTTTTGTTATAATATACAGACAGGACATGACGTATACATATAATAATGACATATTATTAATCTGCCGAGTCTGATGGAAAGAACAATCTATAATATGTCTGGGTCATATACTAAAATAAGCCTTCAAAACACGTTTAAAGATGATGAGCAAAACCGGTAAAAATGACCTCAGCACAGAGGCGGGAAAAGCCTCAGCAGCGAAAGGGTTAAATAACTATTTATTCCCATTTCCCCAAATGTACTTCACCGAAGAAGAAAAATATAATAGCTTGAATGTAAAAGTTAATTTATCTAATAATCAAATCTATATCTGTGTGTTTTCCTATGTTCAGCTTCACTCCACAAAACGCATACACACCTGCATTCACACACATTCTCAAGAAATGCATTCTCATTTTCCAAAATCCAATCCTTTCTCACACTTATCTAGGGAATTAAATAAAAAAATCTCCGAACCTAATTCCGTAATCCTTGTCCAAAATGCGAAATCAAGGTTTGGTCTTTTCCAACATCCCAGCTTGAGACGCATAATCATTGAATGTCATCAGAGCTCCCACTATAGGGACTCCTGAACAAGCTGTCTCTTTGCGCTGGTTGCTTACTACCTGTGACCTTTGACCTTGACACAAAATGTCTATGATTCGTTCCATATGCAGTCATTGTGACTGTCGGATTTCTTTGAAGCTGTGGTACGGTTTTAGCAAAAAATAAAAAAATAAAAATATACCCACTAATCATATACACATTCATTCATTGTCACTCTCAAGTGCACGAAAACCGTAAAATGTGTTAATTACACAAGAAGAGACGCACAGATAATTTTAAAATTTCCCCGCAAAGCCTATGGGCCGCACGCAACAAAAACTGCTACTTCTGACTCCTTGCATTAAAGAAATTATAAATATTTTAAAACAAAACTGCTGTTTATAAAACACACCAATCTCAATAAAATAAAAACTTAGAATTTTACCGAATTAAAACTTTCCTACAATCATTTAGACTTGAATTAAACCATATTCCATTTACCACTATATATGTCATGAAATGTATTTATGCAAATGAATTAAATGTTCCTAAATACATTAACTCTAATTTTAATTGGATGTGATCTCCAATAATCCTAAATGTGTCAGGGAATTTGAACAATATTGTAACCAAACAACAAAAATAATAATTATTCTGTATATTTTATATTTTATCACTTAGACAACACAATGAAAATCCTTCAACATATAAAAAATACATTATTTTTCTTCTTTGTCTTCTGTCTTATTGGTTCAAAATAACTGTTTTGGGAAACTGATGTCAGTAATTGATGTGTCTTAAGTTTTATTTCCCAATCAATGATCTTCTTTAATTGCATGAGTTATCGATCGGTTGTTGATAAAATTTCTTCTTCCTTTATATTATTTAAAATGAAATACAACTCCTTTTGTTAGAATGTTTTATTGCCTGGTGTCTGATAATTCCTTTCTTCGTTATCCGGTGGTTGTAACATTGCAATGTGAAATGATAATGTGTATTTGAGTAAATTTCCTACAATATCAATAGCTATATCGATATTGGTATCAAATAATCTTCCATCTAGCTTGATCAGCATCAGTTACAATATGCGTTGGCATGCGTGGGTAATTGTCACCTAAATAAAAAAATATTAATAACCTGTGAAAGTTTTATTAAAATTTATATGGTGAAAACTTACAACGTTTAGCAATAAATACTTTAAAGAAACCAGGAATCCATTTTGAAAAATGCAGCAAATTTTGGACACAAAGAAAAGAGGGGTCATGAGCGAGACAAGATGGAGGGGGCTAGGACAAGAACGTGAAAACTTCCTTTTACTTTAGCAACGGACCGGTCACCATTTTTTAAAATGCTCTTGTGTATTCAAATAAAAAACACATAACACAGATATCATCATAAACTGGGAAAGAAAAAACGTATAGAAGGGCATGTTAAAAATTGACAAAATAGCCAGCAAGAAAGTTCTCAGAGGAAACTCCGAGAAAAAAATAAAATTCTTGACCAATAAAGATTGTTGATTTTTTTAAAATGTTTAAGGA
Organism: Leptobrachium leishanense; assembly: GCA_009667805.1. NCBI lineage: Eukaryota > Metazoa > Chordata > Amphibia > Anura > Megophryidae > Leptobrachium > Leptobrachium leishanense. Next base: position 32,677 of record RXON01003926.1, on the reverse strand, counting down.
TATTGGTTAAAAACAAACATTTAAACGTGAGGCGTTTGTGCATCTACACTATATTGCCCAGCTCCTGATTTGGATGGGTGAGCGAATACTTTTGGCAATAGTGTATTTTACAGCCTGTTTTATTCCCTCCCCAAAAAAAAAATTGGGCCACGCCTATATTGTAAAAATTACCTTTTTTTATTAAATTGAATAAATGAAGAGGACGTGGAGCAATGTTTCTGATTTTATTAAATGCATTCTGTTAACCCCTTAACGGCAGGCAGTAGGGGGTTAATGCTGGCTGGGCATACTAGTAGTTTCTCCTTCAGCCCGCTCACGCAGGCAGACCACCTCATTGGCTGCAGGGGGACAGCATAGTATTCCCCGTGGCAGGAAAGGGTTAATGCATATTGTCAGATTGGTGGTGTAGACACAACTTTAAATGTGAGGCATATCGTCCAGAAAGGCTGCCGGGAGTCCGTATCGGCCCTTAAAAAATATCTGTCCCTGGTGTCTGTGCGGTGCAGTGGTCTTTTGTGGTGCTTATACGCTGAGTGATGCCCCCTTCCCCCATCACCGGGTGGTACAGGTTGTATGCTGCATACAGTTGCAAGAAAAAGTATGTGAACCCCTTTGGGATTCCATGGAGTTTTGCATGAATTGGTCATAAAATGTGCTCTGATCTTCATCTAAGTCACAACAATTTGAAAAACACAGTCTGCTTAAAATAATACAACACAAACATTATATGTTTTCATGTGTTTATTGAACATAACATGTAAACATTCACAGTGCAGGGTGGAAAAAGTATGTGAACCTTTGGACTTAATAACTGGTTGACCCTCCTTTGGCAGCAATAACCTCAACCAAACGTTTCCTGTAGTTGCAGATCAGACCTGCACAACGATCTGGAGTAATTTTGGACCACTCCTCTTCACAAAACTGTTTCAGTGTAGCAATATTCTTGGGATGTCTGGTGTGAATCGCTCTCTTAAGGTCATGCCACAGCATTTCAATCGGGTTGAGGTCAGGACTCTGACTGGGCCACTCCAGAAGGCGTATTTTGTTTTGTTGAAGCCATTCTTTTGTTGAATTACTTGTATGCTTTGGGTCATTGTCCTGTTGCATCACCCATCCTCTGCGGAGCTTCAGTTGGCGGACAGATGGTCTTACGTTTTCCTGCAAAATGTCTTGATAAACTCTGGAATTCATTTTTCCATCAATGACAACAATCCGTCCAGGTTCTGAGACAGCAAAGCAGCCCCAAACCATGATGCTCCCTCCGCCATGCTTTACAGTGGGGATGAGGTTTTGATGTTGGTGTGCTGTGCCATTTTTTTTCCACACATAGTGTTGTGTGTTTTTTCCAAACAACTCAATTTTGGTTTCATCTGTCCACAGAATATTTTGCCAGTATTGCTGTGGAACATCCAGGTGCTCTTTTGCAAACTTCAAACGTGCTGCAATATTCTTTTTGGACAGCAATAGCTTCCTCCGTGGTGTCCTCCCATGTACTCCATTCTTGTTTAATGTTTTCCTTATTGTAGATGTGTCAACAAAAATGTTAGCATGTGCCAGAGATTTCTGTAAGTCTTTAGCTGACACTCTAGGATTCTTCTTTACCTCATTAAGCATTCTGCGCTGTGCTCTTGCAGTCATCTTTACAGGACGACCACGCCTAGGGAGAGTAGCAACAGTGCTGAACTTTCTCCATTTGTAGACAGTCTGTCTTACCGTGGACACATGAACATCAAGGCTTTTGGAGATACTTTTGTAACCCTTTCCAGCTTCATGCAAGTCAACAATTCTTGATCGTAGGTCTTCTGAGACCTCTTTTCTGCAAGGCATGGTTCACATCAGGCAGTGCTTCTTGAAACCAGTAAACCCAAAACTGGTGTGTGTTTTTAAAGGGCAGGACAGCTTTCAGCAACACATCCAATAATATCACACTGATTGGACTCAAGGTTGGCTCACTCCTGGCTCCAATTAGCTCTTGGAGAAGTCATTAGGCTAGGGGTTCACATACTTTTCCCACCCTGCACTGTGAATGTTTACATGTTCTGTTCAATAAACACATGAAAACATATAATGTTTGTGTTGTATTATTTTAAGCAGACTGTGTTTTTCAAATTGTTGTGACTTAGATGAAGATCAGAGCACATTTTATGACCAATTCATGCAAAACTCCACGTAATCCCAAAGGGTTCAAATACTTTTTCTTGCAACTGTAGGTGTCGGGCTCTTTATTGATCGTCCCTCGTGTAACCTGTGCACACCGCTTGTCCTCACACGTGTAACCTGTGCACGCTGCTTGTCCTCACACGTGTAACATGTGCACGCTGCTTGTCCTCACACATGTAACATGTGCACGCTGCTTGTCCTCACACGTGTAACATGTGCACGCTGCTTGTGCCCTCTGTATTATGATCTGTATTTGTAATGTTTTGTTTCACCCTCCCAGGGGGCGCCGCTCCTACGTGCCAGCTCCTCTTGCCGGCCCTCCGACTTCCCAGTGTGGCTGAGGGTCTCGTGCACCTGCCCCTGTTATTGCCCCATCAACAAGACTGCGCGGCTCAGAGACTGACTTCACCTACAGCAGGTGAGTGGGTCACGGATACACCATGTCATCCCTGTGAAGCCTCTCCAGGAGACGTGTCCATGGGGGGGGGGTCTCTCCATGAGACGTGTCCATGGGGGGGGGGTCTCTCCAGGAGACGTGTCCATGGGGGGGTCTCTCCAGGAGATGTGTCCATGGGGGGGGGGTCTCTCCAGGAGACGTGTCCATGGGGGGGGGTGTCTCTCCAGGAGACGTGTCCATGGGGGGGGGGGTCTCTCCAGGAGACGTGTCCATGGGGGGGGGGTCTCTCTCCAGGAGACGTGTCCATGGGGGGGGTCTCTCCAGGAGACGTGTCCATGGGGGGGGGGTCTCTCCAGGAGACGTGACGTGTCCATGGGGGGGGGGTCTCTCTCCAGGGGGGGGTGTCAGGTCCACCATCGCTGTTTATGGGAGATCATACTAGACTGTAGCATCCTCCGTACCTGCACACGTGCTGTGCATGCTCTCACACACGGTACACACATTACACGTTGGAGTGCTCACACGTCAGTCCCTGCCCCCATGCAGTATGAGGAGTCTCATGGTGTAGAGGGGTCTGGACATTTAGCAGGTGGAAAGCTGATGGTTCGGAAATGTTTTCTCAAATGCTTTTCTCTCCCTCCAGGGCTGGCGGCTGTGAGCGGCCGGGGTCCGGCAGAGACCATGACGGTCTTCCAGCTGACAGAAGCCGGTGACGTCTTTTTCCAGAAGCTGATTTATGGCGTCCAAGGAAGCCAGGAGCAGGGGCGTCCCATTCCCAGGCAAGCATCAGAAGTGGACGCAGGGAGATCTCCTGAAGCCGATCCCATCACTTACGTTGAAAGCTTTACTCCAGATGAACGTCCTCAAACCCAACAAGAATCTTCTGGAACCAGGACCGCCTCTGAGGAACAATCTCTGGCATCAGGACAAGCGGGTCCTAAAAGCCATCTCACTGAAGCCCCGTCTTTGGAAGCCGTTACGAATCATCAGCCAGATCTGGAACTTGAAGCGATTGAACCCACCGGCATCCATCACAACACTAGAACGCAACCTGACCAACCCGTAGCCACACACACCAAGCCTTCTCTGGGAGGCAAGTCTTCCGTTTCCTTCAAGAGATGGGTCAGGGATCTTCTGCAGGGCCAAAATAATGGAAAGGAAGAGGGTCAGCATCGCCCAAGGATCCAAATAAACAAACTCCTCAATGCTTTGGCTGCAGCAGACAAAACGCTGGACTCTGCTGACCTACGACAGAACCTGCGTTCCAGTATGAAACGGAGAGCCCTGGTCCACATCGAGACTTCAGAACCAGACACGCCATTGGATCCAGTTTGTGTTCAACGCGGGACAGATCCTCTGAGCCAGAGGCTGACGGCCGCCTGGGAGGGACAGTTGGGGCTCTGGTGGGACGACCAACTGGGGCTGAATCAACAGAGCAAGATCCAGTCTCTGCGTGAGCGCCGACGCAGGGAGAAGTTAAGAAGGGGCCAAAGCTCAAGCACGATCGCCTCATCTAGTTTTGATTCCAGCCCCTTTGATCTGGATCCCAGCTCACCATGGTCAGACGGTCTCTGCTTCTCTGACCATGAAGTCACTTCCAGCTCGTTCTCCAGATCTCAGGTGCTGAGCTCTGCCTCTCCTGGATTGGTATCATGTGTGTCTGGTGTCTCGTTCGAAGTTGTTGAGGACCAGGGAGCCAATAGGACAAAAGAGGATCTCTCCTACAAGCAGTCTTATGATCCTAGTCCCCCCAAGAAGATGCCCATCTCCTCCATTCTACTGTCCTCTCAGTCTCTGCGCTCAAAAGGAATTCCCCGGGAACGGACGCAAACCGTGCAGGACTTTCTGTCCTTCCTCGAGGACTCCTCTGAGCCCCTCGTCCCACCTCCTTCCTCTTCTGTGCTTCCTCTCCCAAACTCTCAGAGCCTGTCCTTGTCACAGAGGTCTCAGCCTCCCCGGAAGAGGTCTCGGATGGGATTCTGAGTGTATGAGGCCTGCCCCTTCAGGTAATAAACACCTCCTGCACCTCAAGCAGTACCAGTGGAGGAGTGCTGTGAGTGCCCCCCCCCCATCATCGAGTGAAAGGAGGAGCGGCCCCGGCATCGAGTGAATGGGGGGAGCGGTGTGAGCGGCCCCGGCATCGAGTGAATGGGGGAGCGGTGTGAGCGGCCCCGGCATCGAGTGAATGGGGGAGCGGTGTGAGCAGCCCCGGCATCGAGTGAATGGGGTGAGCGGCCCCGGCATCGAGTGAATGGGGGGAGCGGTGTGAGCGGCCCTGGCATCGAGTGAATGGGGGGGAGCGGTGTGAGCGGCCCCGGCATCGAGTGAATGGGGGGGAGCGGTGTGAGCGGCCCCGCATCGAGTGAATGGGGGGGAGCGGTGTGAGCGGCCCCGGCATCGAGTGAATGGGGGGGAGCGGTGTGAGCGGCCCCGGCATCGAGTGAATGGGGGGGAGCGGTGTGAGCGGCCCCGGCATCGAGTGAATGGGGGGGAGCGGTGTGAGCGGCCCCGGCATCGAGTGAATGGGGGGAGCGGTGTGAGTGGCATCGAGTGAATGGGGGGGAGCGGTGTGAGCGGCCCCGGCATCGAGTGAATGGGGGGGAGCGGTGTGAGCGGCCCCGGCATCGAGGGAATGGGGGGAGCGGTGTGAGCAGCCCCAGCATCGAGTGAATGGGGGGAGCGGTGTGAGCGGGCCCCGGCATCGAGTGAATGGGGGGAGCGGTGTGAGCGGCCCCGGCATCGAGTGAATGGGGGGAGCGGTGTGAGTGGCCCCGGCATCGAGTGAATGGGGGGAGCGGTGTGAGCGGCCCCGGCATCGAGTGAATGGGGGGAGCGGTGTGAGCGGCCCCGGCATCGAGTGAATGGGGGGAGCGGTGTGAGCGGCCCCGGCATTGAATGAATGGGGGGGAGCGGTGTGAGCGGCCCCGGCATCGAGTGAATGGGGGGAGCGGCCCCGGCATCGAGTGAATGGGGGGGGGAGCGGCCCTGGTTCGCAGGATAAGGAAGGGAAACCAGCCCCATCCAATTCATTATTTTTTTTTTACCGGTTTATCCAAACGAAGACGAACCCCCCCCCCCCCCCCCCCGGCGTGTTACACACAATATGTAACATACTGGAAACCTTCCTTCTTGCCCCCAGATGGCGTCAGGTTTCTCCTTGGATCAAGAAGCTTTTAACCACCTAGTAAAGCACTCGATCACTAACACTGTGACTGGATCACTGTGCTTTATCATGAAACGCGTTATAAAACACATACTGCAGGGTTCTCTCAGGTATTTTTGTTTAGAGTAAATGTACATAAAAAGGAAAAACAATTTCCAGTTTGTGGATTTTTCCATGATGCAACATATACCCAAAATCTTATGGTGAGTTTTACCTGGTGGCTATGGTTTATCTTCTACAGTATTAAACATTTTAATAAGTTGAAGGAGGGAATGTTTAGATGAGGCTGCAAGGGATCTATTGTAATCTAGGCTACCTGAGATAAGAGCTGGCAGCTGAATGATATAAGACAGGGAGCTCAAAAGCCTTCTACCCCTGGTTATGTCCTTTGAATACATCCCACACAGTAAAATGATGCGAGTCGGTGACTGACCCATTCTGTGACCAAAGCCACACAGTGAGGAGCAAAGGATGGAAAGATACAAAATATCACACAATGGATGCACCCAGTGACACAACACAAAATATCACACAATGGATGCGCCCAGTGACACATACAGAGGGAAATCACACAATGGATATGCCCAGTTGTGACGGGAACCCCATCCTTCCGCATGTCCTGCCTCTCCAGACACCACCTCGTTGCGGTCAGCCCGGCTACTGGGAGCGCCATCCTCAGCACTGGTGTATTTTGGCCTAGGCCAACACTTTCCAGGGGGCGGCGGCCCGCCGGGTGGCCCCACCCCTAAAAAAATAAAAAATAATTTTTTTTTTTTTTTTACTTTTGCAAACTATTTTACCAGGAAGGATACATTGAGATTTCACAAATTTTCAAGTATGTCCTGGGAAGGCAAGGCCTAGGCTTTCACTTTCCAAGGGGCAACAAAAAACCACCACTAATTGGGTTACAGAGCACCGAAATGACGCCAACATTTTGGTGTTCTGTAGTTCCCTGCACTTCGGGGAATAAAATTTCCCCACCCTGCAGTGAATTCACCATTCACCGCAGGGTCCCCAAAGTGCATGGAGTCGGCCACTGTATGCTGCCACCGCAAACCCATGGCCTGCTGTTTTCAAAAGAACTACTGAACGAAAATGTCTGGAATTTATATATAAGATCCTATGATTGATAATAAAAAGTTCTGTTACAGAAAAAGGAGAACCGCTATTAAAAAAAAAGGGGGGGAATTTAGCCCAAAAAATTCTGAAAAATCACTAAAAGGTACAAAACAAAAAAAATCAATAAATAAATAAAGACTTTTTACTGCAGAGTAAAATAATAAATGGTTTATTAGATATTGCATAAAAACGGGAATATTTTTAACATTGAAACCTATGGGGTTCGTCTGAATAAACCTGCTGATTGAAACCACTGAACATCAGGGCATTTCACTGCCATTTCTCTGCTGTTTGGTGTTCTCTAAATAGATTAACCATTACTTCTCTATGGGGATTTGCACTGCCTTCAAACAGCACCGTACTTGCTGGCAGTTCGCCAAACTTGTGTGTGAGCATATCACCAGAGCAGTGGTGTACTTAGGAGTGGTGGGGTGGGCCGCCCCAGGTACCAGTGATTATTGGGGTGTCATTAGGGGGTACTAGGAGGTGTCACTGTCACTGTGTGTCAGCTTTGAGCTGTGTTCTCAAACAACGAGCAGCGGAGCAGGGCGTTTGCATACGGAATAAAATCTAATAGAATAAAAATCCCCCTCTCCTCCCTCCATAGCTCCTCCCCTGCCCCGCAGCAGCTCTAGGAAAGGGGAGGGGGATGTGATTTGTGTCCAGAGAGAGAGAAGATGACAGTAAACGGCAGGTAAAGGGGGGGTATCAGCAGAATATGAAGCCCTGTCTGCTTACTGCTGTTTAAAGTGGACCTTTCCCTAACCAGCACTGCAGTGATAGAAATTTGTCATTGAGCTGCCTGGCTCCTGGTGAGGCTGCGTGCGTGCAGGTCACACTCGGTCCGGCCAGTCAGGTGGTACTGAGTCTCAGTACCACCTGACTGGCTGAACCACGTGACACGCACGCATGCAGCTGCCCGCCCTTTCCTTAACATGGACTGTCACTCTATTCTGGACTGAACACCCCCGGAAGGGAATCAACCACGGTGCACCCTCTGGCAGTGGCACCCCACTGCTGACAAGATGGCTCCAGGCACAGCCGCAATCCTAACGTGGCCTGGAGGGACCTCCTGCAGAATCTGCACACAGTCCCTGCTGACTCTGCAACACGCCCTACGCGGACAGAGGCCGGTAAATGTAGAATAAATAATTGCTGTGTGCTCATATACACTCGGTTTCATGGGAGTTTTATTGCAGTGGATTCTGATGCACTCATACCACCAACACATGCATTGCTGGGAGTTTTATTGCTGTGGATTCTGATACGCTGAGGCTAGGGACAGATGAGCGCATTTTCTGCGGCCACCGTCAAAGTGTACGTCGATGCGTGCGCACCATTTTTTCACGGAATACGCTTAAGTGGTGGTCAGACGATGCCAATTCTGGACGTATTTCATGACGATGGGGTGAGAAGTGAAGGGAAATCCGGCTGTTTGAACGTTATGTTGGCCGCACCTACAGCGTCTGACATCTCCTAATCACGACACGCTGCTATGCGGCAAGCGCACTCTGTACGTCAGTACCAGCGGTTTAACGTTCTCGAAAAAATGCGTTCATATTTCCACTTGCGTTGCGCGGCCGGACTTTTGTGGACCGACAGTCGTATATTGGCCGTCATTGCCCGTCATCTGCTGCTAGTGCGGCCGTGATTATGTGCGCCAACGCGCGTTCGCACTGCCTCAGTCTGACCCTAGCCTGACCCGCACATTGCATTACTGGGAGTTTTATTGCTGTGGATTCTGATACACTCATACACACTGCACATTGCATTGCTGGAATTTTTATTGCTGTGGATTCTGATACGCTGACACACACCAAACATTGCATTGCTGGGAGTTTTATTGCTGTGGATTCTGTGATACACACTGCACATTACTGTGAGTTTTATTGCTGTGCAGTTCTGTGATATGCTCATACACTGCACATTTCTGTGGGTTTTATTGCTGTGCAGCTCTGTGATACGCTCATATGCAGTGCATGTTTCTGTGGATTTTATTGTTCAACCAATTAGAGCGGCTGTGATCCAGTATACTTGACATGCGTGGTTGTTCTTTGTAAAAATGCTTGAATTTAAACATTTCATAATTTTATTTATCTCAATAGATACATTTGAAATGGTATACACAATATACAAGTAGGCACTTGGTATCCACTTTTAATATAAAGAGAGGAAAAGGCGGAGTTCTAAGAGGAAAAGGTGGAGCTTAAAGAGGAAGGGTGGGTATTAATCAGGAAGAGGTGTGCCCTTGACAGGAAGAGGTGCCTCAAATTTAAATTAGGGGGTGCACGAGTTTAGTCGGGCCTAGGGCAGCACAAAAACCTAAATACAGCACTGATCCTCAGCTCCTCGAGCAGCTTGACCTGCCTGCTTCTCTGCCCTGGAGCCGTTATGAATTTCCCGAGGGACGCTCTGTGCCTTCTGATGTTGAGTGTAGTGTAGCTGAATGAGACACCAGACAAGCTGTATGTTCACACAGGATTCTCTCTTTATGGAAGATTTCACAGGAATATTTATACAAAATACAGCAATGCACATTCAAACTTCCCGCTCACCCCAACCGTTCTGATTGGTGGGTTCCAAGACCACTGCAGGCTTCCTTCAGGTCCTCTTCAGGCTTCACTTTGGTCCACTGGCTTTATGCAGATGAAGTATTGACCCCACAGTGACCCCGCACAGTGATTTATATAACCCATTGTAAAGGGAATCAGATAGTGTGTGGCTGAGACAATGGTGACTCCCAACCTCTCCGACATGTAAACAGATAAGAGAAATCCTTTTGCATAATCACAAATTACTCAAACGTGTTTACATTCTATACGAAAGAACGGGCTGCACTTTCTAAACACCTCTTAATTCACATAAAGTAATAAAAGCATATTTAAAGCTAAGCGATTTACACTAAACTAACCAAGCAATGTACCATATATTTAAAATCACACAATATAAATGAACATAAAATCTTTCCAAAAGCAAATGTCTGTCTTTTGGGATTTTTGCCAGGGAATAAAAGTCTTGGGGTTTGACGCGGGGAGCGCTATGTCAGTTCTATGACACTAGTGACACATATAGAGGAAAGTATTACACAATGGATGCACCCAGTGACACATAGAGGAAAATATCACACTGGATGCACCCAGTGACACAGAGGAAAATATCACACAATGGATGCGTCCAGTGACACATAGAGGAAAATATCACACAATGGATGCACCCAGTGACACATAGAGGAAAATATCACACTGGATGCACCCAGTGACAGAGGAAAATATCACACAATGGATGCACCCAGTTACAAGCTTTTAAAAAGCGCCAACAGGTTCTGTAGCGCTGTACAATGGGAGAGAATAACAAATATACTTCCCTCTGAACACTCACAGCAGTGAGCATTCTGGGAGACAGCTGTGGCCCAGTCCAACGATCTACGCAGGCAGCGCTGCGTAACTAAGTTTGCGCTACACACAAGTGCGTTAAGAGGGACGCGGAGGAGGAGGAGGAGCCGCATCCAGCCCCGAGGGAAGAAGATTTACACCCAAACCATATAAAAATAACCAGCTGAGACTGGCGGCAGAAAGCGACCCCCCCCCCTCAATGCAGATAGGAAGCGACCCCCACTTGGGATTAATTTATAAAGACTCAGCCATACTGTGTAACATTTTTTTGATACAATGTTTTATTCCATGTTATTATTATTATTATTTATAAAGCGCCAGCATATTCCGCAGCGCTGTACAATAGGCACAGTATAGACAGGGTTACAATACATTGAACAACATTTGACAAACAGTACAGGAGGAGATGAGGGCCCTATTCCCGTAGGAACTCACAATCTGGGAGGGTTGGGGTTGGAAACAGGAGGAGAGGACTGTAAGGTGAGAGTGATTGATGGTTGCGTCAGTGAGTTGGGGGGGTCGGCTTCCCTAAATAGGAACGTTTTAAGGGAGCGTTTGAAGGAAGAGAAGTTAGGGGAAAGTCTGACAGTACGAGGGAGAGCGTTCCAGAGAGTGGGGGCTGCGCGTGAGAAATCCTGCAGTCTATCATGGGAAGAGGTGATGCGGGGAGAAGCTAGGCGCAGGTCACTGTTTGACCTTAGGGAGCGGGCTGGGGTGTATTTGGTGATTAGTGAGGACAGGTAGTGGGGAGCTGAGTTAGTGAGGGTTTTGTAGGTAAGGATAAGGATTTTGAACTTAATTCTGCAGTGGATGGGGAGCCAGTGAAGGGACTCGCAGAGGGGAGCGGCAGAGACAGAGCGGCGGGTGAGGTGAATTAGCCTGGCGGAGGCGTTCAGGATGGATTGTAGGGGGGAGAGGCGGGACAGAGGGAGGCCAGATAAGAGATTATTGCAATAGTCGAGTCGGGAGATTACCAGGGCGTGTATGAGTTGTTTTGTGGTGACAGCGGTAAGAAATGGCCGAATTGTGGAAATATTAGGCAGTTGGTATCGGCAGGAGGAGGAAAGAGACTTGATGTGGGGGATGAAGGAAAGAGCAGAGTCAAGTATAACTCCAAGACAGTGAACTTGGTTTGATGGGGAGATGGTGATACCCTCCACCGTGATAGAGAAGTCAGGAGGTGGGGGGGGGGGGCCATTGGAGGGAGGAATAAGTAGGAGTTCAGTCTTTGACATGTTGATCTTTAGGTGGTGGGAGGCCATCCAGGAGGAGATGCCAGATAAACAGTCACTGACTTTTGAGAGGACAGGGGAAGAGAGATCAGGGGTAGAGAGGTAGATCTGAGTGTCATCAGCGTAGAGGTGGTAATTAAAGCCAAAGCTGTTGATGATTTTGCCCAGGGAGGAGGTGTAGATGGAAAAGAGCAGAGGACCAAGGACAGAGCCTTGAGGTACACCAACAGATAGAGGCAATGAAGAGGAGGAGTTACCAGCAAAGGACACACAAAAGGACCTGTTGGATAAATAGGATTCGACCCAAGCGAGTGCAGTGTCACCGAGACCCAGAGAGTTGAGGGTCTGTAGAAGGAGGGGGTGGTCAACAGTGTCAAAAGCAGCCGAGCGGTCAAGCAGGATGAGAATAGAATAGTGGCCGTGTTTTTTTAGCAGTTAGGAGGTCGTTGGTGACTTTGGTGAGGGCAGTTTCAGTTGAGTGTAGGGGACGGAAGCCAGATTGCAGGGGGTCAAGTAGGGAATTGGAGGACAGGAAGAGGGAGAGGCGGTTGAAGACTAGTTTTTCTAAGAGCTTTGATGTGAAGGGAAGCAGGGATACAGGGCGGTAGTTGGATGGAGAGTTGGATCGAGGGATGGTTTCTTTAGTAAAGGGGTAACTAGCGCGTGTTTGAAGGCGGATGGAAAGGAGCCAGTGGAGAGAGAGAGAGGTTGAAGATGTGTGAGAGCAGGGGTGAGGGAGGAGGAGAGGGGAGGAATTAGATGTGAGGGAATGGGGTCGAGCGGGCACATGGTGAGATGTGAGGAGGACAATAAGGAATTGACTTCCTCAGTGGCTGGGAGGAAGCGGCAGAGGGTGGCATGTTATGGAGGTTTATAGATTTACTTTGCATGTTCGTCTTTTTTTGTGTTTATATAATAATGAGCTGTTTATTCTATGGATCCTGCAATAAAACATGACTTCAAATCCCATTTAAATATGATGAGCACAAAACAGAAAGAATGAGCTGCGCAAAGAGAGGGGAAATGACTCTGTGGCAAAGGGGTTAATTCATCCAATGGAATGAGCTCAACACACAGTCACTTCTCTCAAATACCTAGGTATGTGGTTAGACCCAAATCTATCCTTTGGCCCCCACATCGAAAAACTCTCATCTAAACTTTACCCCAAACTAGGCGCCCTGTACAGAAACAAATCCTGCCTGAGCCCCGCGTTAAGAAAGCAAATTGTACAACAAATGCTTATGCCGGCTATTGATTACGGAGATGTAGTGTATGCAGCCGCCCCGCAAACACACCTTCAGAAACTTACTACATTGTATAACTCATTCTGTCGCTTTGTGCTACAATGTAACTACATGACCCACCATTGTGACATGTTAAAAGAGCTAAACTGGCCATCACTGGAATCCAGACGCACCCTTCACCTTTCCAACCTGGTGTTTAAGAGCTTTTCTGGGAAGCTACCACCCTACCTGAATAGACTGCTTCCTCCAGAAGTTCCCTGATCCTATAACCTCCGATCCAGGACCAGCACCTTACTTACAATACAAAAAGAAAGGGCTAAATTACAATCTTAGCACAAATGTTTGCGCCGGCGCAAAAAAAAAAACGCGAGGGCTAAAACCATTTGCACCTAATCCTTTATTACATAGTGCAACAAGCACGCACAAACGTCTACCGCAGGTGAACCTACGTGAGCTTACTGTACTTCGCGCGTCCTATACGTAACATTGTGAGCACAAACGCGAATGTGCGCTGGTACGAGTATGGTATTTCAATCTATTCGCAGTAATTACCGCATTGCCTTTGTGTGCATAATTTTAACAACTCCTAAAAGCTGGTGTTAACGTCATATCTGAACAACCTGGCCAAACCGAAAACAAAAAAAAAGAGCACATAGAAAGGAATGCAGCAACAATATAATGGATGATGCAGGTGTGTGTGTGTTGTTACTGTAGCATACAGTCAGGTCCAGAAATATTGGGACAGTGACACAATTGTAACATCTTTGTCTCTATACACCACCACAATGGAGTTGGAATGAAACAAACACAATGTGCTTTAACTGCAGACTGTCAGCTTTAATTTGAGGGTATGTACATCCAACTCAGGTGAACGGTGTAGGACTTACAGCAGTTTGCAGATGTGCCCCCACTTGTTAAGGGACCAAAGGTAATGGGACAATTGGCTTCTCAGCTGTTCCATAGCCAGGTGTGTGATATTCCCTCATTATCCCAATTACAATGTGCAGATAAAAGGCCCAGAGTTCATTTCAAGTGTGCTATTTGTATTTGGAATCTGTCGCTGTCAACTCTCAAGATGAGATCCAAAGAGCTGTCACTATCAGTGAAGCAAGCCATCATTACGCTGAAGAAACAAAGCAAACCCATCAGAGAGCTAGCAAGAACATTAGGCGTGGCCAAAACAACTGTTTGGAACATTCTCAAAAAGAAGGAATGCACCGGTGAGCTCAGCAACACCAAAAGACTCGGGAGACCACGGAAAACAACTGTGGTGGATGACCGAAGAATTCTTTCCCTGGTCTTTACCAGGAAAGGCTTAATTTACCAGGTAAGGCTTTAATTACAAGGAAAGGCTTAATGATCTTAACATGTACAGCTTGGAAAAAAGACGAGACAGAGGAGATATGATAGAAACATTTAAATACGTAAAGGGAATCCACAAGGTAGAGGAAGGGAGTATATTTAAAAGGAAACAAAATAGCAAAACAAGAGGACATAGTCTTAGATTAGAGGGGCAAAGGTTTAAAAGTAACATCAGGAAGCATTATTTTACTGAGAGGGTGGTGGATACATGGAACAGCCTTCCAGTTGAAGTGGTAGAGGCCAAAACAGTAATTGAATTTAAGCAGGCATGGGATAGGCATAAGGCTATCCTCAGTGGTGTATTTAGGTTTTGTGCTGCCCTAGGCCTGACTAAACTCGTGCACCCCTTAATTTAAATTTGACACACCCCTTCCTGTCAAGGGCACACCTCTTCCTGGTTAATCCCCACCCTTCCTCTTTAAGCTCCGCCTTTTCCTCTCTTTATATTAAAAGTGGATACCAAGTGCCTACTTGTATATTTTGTATACCATTTCTAATGTATCTATTGAGATAAAGAAAATTATGAAATGTTTAAATTCAAGCATTTTTACAAAGAACAGCCACGCATGTCAAGTAAACGGGATCACAGCCGCTCTAATTGGTTGAACAATAAAATCCACAGAAACGTGCACTGCATATGAGCGTATCACAGAGCTGCACAGCAATAAAACTCACAGAAATGGGCACTGTGTATGAGCATATCAGAGCTGCACAGCAATAAAACCCACAGAAATGTGCAGTGTGTATGAGCGTATCACAGAACTGCACAGCAATAAAACTCACAGTAATGTGCAGTGTGTATGAGCGTATCCCAGAGTTCCAGGGCAATAAAACTCACAGTAATATGCAGTGTGTATCACAGAATCCACAGCAATAAAACTCACAGCAATGCAATGTGCGGTGTGTATGAGTGCATCAGAATCCACTGCAGTAAAACTCCCAGCAAACCGAGTGTATATGAGCACACAGTAATTATGCTGTGGAGCATCTTGTCAGCAGTGGGGTGCCACTGCCAGAGGGTGCACTGTAGCTTTAATTCTCTTCCCGGTGGGTGTTCAGTCCAGAATAGAGTCTGTGTTAACGAAAGGGCGGGCAGCTGCGCGTGTGCGTTTCACGTGGTTCAGCCAGTCATGTGGTACTGAGACTCAGAGAAATGGCAGTGAAATGCCCTGATGTTCGGTGGTTTCAATCAGCAGGTTTATTCAGGCGAACCCCATAGGTTTCAATGTTAAAAATATTCCCGTTTTTATGCAATATCTAATAAATCAGTTATTATTTTAATCTGCAGTAAAAAGTCTTTACTTATTGATTTTTTTTAGTACCTTTTAGTCATTTTTCAGATTTTTTTGGGCAAAATTTCCCCCCCCTTTTTTTAATAGCAGTTTTTCTTTTTTCTGTAACAGAACTTTTTATTATTAATCATAGGATCTTATATGTAAATTCCAGACATTTTCGTTCAGTAGTTCTTTTGAAAACAGCAGGCCACGGGTTTGCGGTGGCAGCATTCAGCGGCCGACTCCATGCACTTTGGGGACCCTGCGGTGAATGGTGAATTCACTGCAGGGTGGGGAAATTTTATTCTCCTAAGTGCAGGGAACTACAGAACACCAAAAAGTTGGCGTCATTTCGGTGCTCTGTGAGTAACCCATTTAGTGGTGAGGTTTTTTGCTGCCCCCTGGAAAGTGAAATTGAAAGTGTAAATTAGTGAAATCTCAATGTATCGTTCCTGGTAAAATACTTTGCAAAAGTATTTTTTATTTTTTTTAGGGGTGGGGCCACCCAGTGTGAGCCGCCGCCCCCTGGAAAGTGCCGCCCTAGGCCTGGGCCTAGTCGGCCTAGGCCAAAATACACCAGTGGCTATCCTAAACAAAAGATAAATCCAGGTAAAGTATCCATGTAATTGGGCGACTAGATGGGCCGAAAGGTTCTTATCTGATGACATTTTTCTATGTTTCTATGAAGAAAACACCCTTCACAACAGTTGGTCAGATCAAGAACACTCTCCAGGAGGTAGGTGTATGTGTATCAAAGTCAACAATCAAGAGAAGACTTCACCAGAGTGAATACAGAGGGTTCACCACAGGATGTAAACCATTGGTGAACCTCAAAAACAGGAAGGCCAGATTAGAGTTTGCCAAACAACACCTAACAAAGCCTTCACAGTTCTGGAACAAGATCCTATGGACAGATGAGACCAAGATCAACTTGTACCAGAGTGATGGGAAGAGAAGAGTATGGAGAAGGAAAGGAACTGCTCATGATCCTAAGCATACCACCTCATCAGTGAAGCATGGTGGTGGTAGTGTCATGACGTGGGCATGTATGGCTGCCAATGGAACTGGTTCTCTTGTATTTATTGATGATGTGACGCTGACAAAAGCAGCAGGATGAATTCTGAAGTGTTTGGGGCAATATTATCTGCTCACATTCAGCCAAATGCTGCAGAACTCATTGGACGGCACTTCACAGCGCAGATGGACAATGACCCAAAGCATACTGCAAAAGCAAGCAAAGAGTTTTTGAAGGGACAGAAGTGGAATGTTATGCAATGGCCAAGTCAATCACCTGACCTGAATCCCATTGAGCAGCATTTCACTTGCTGAAGACAAAACTGAAGGGAAAATGCCCCAAGAACAAGCAGGAACTGAAGACAGTTGCAGTAGAGGCCTGGCAGAGCATCACCAGGGATGAAACCCAGTGTCTGGTGATGTCTATGCGTTCCAGACTTCAGGCTGTGATTGACTACAAAGTATTTGCAACCAAGTATTAAGAAGGGAAAGTTTGATTTATGATTATTATTCTGTCCCATTACCTTTGGTCCCTTAACAAGTGGGAGGCACATCTGCAAACTGCTGTAAGTCCTACACCGTTCACCTGAGTTGGATGTACATACCCTCAAATTAAAGCTGACAGTCTGCAGTTAAAGCACATTGTGTTTGTTTCATTCCATCTCCATTGTGGTGGTGTATAGAGCCAAAGATGTTACAATTGTGTCGATGCCCCAATAGAAACATAGAAAAATGTGGGCAGATAAGAACCTTTCGGCCCATCTAGTCTGCCCAATTACATGGATACTTTACCTGGATTTATCTTTTGTTTAGGATAGCCTTATGCCTATCCCATGCTTGCTTAAATTCAATTACTGTTTTGGCCTCTACCACTTCTACTGGAAGGCTGTTCCATGTATCCACCACCCTCTCAGTAAAATAATGCTTCCTGATGTTACTTTTAAACCTTTGCCCCTCTAATCTAAGACTATGTCCTCTTGTTTTGCTACTTTGTTTCCTTTTAAATATACTCCCTTCCTCTACCTTGTGGATTCCCTTTACGTATTTAAATGTTTCTATCATATCTCCTCTGTCTCGTCTTTTTTCCAAGCTGTACATGTTAAGATCATTAAGCCTTTCCTGGTAACTTTTCTCCTTCAAGCCGTACACCATTTTAGTAGCCCTTCTCTGAACTCTCTCTAAGATGTCTATATCCTTCTGGAGATACGGTCTCCAGTACTGCACACAGTACTCCAAGTGAGGTCTCACCAGTGCTCTGTACAGTGGCATGAGCTCTTCCCTTTTCCTACTGCTAATACCTCTCCCTACACAACCAAGCATTCTGCCAGCATTTCCAAGCATTCTGCCAGCATTTCCTGCTGCTCTATTACATTGACTACTTACCTTTAGATCCTCTGAAATAATAACCCCTAAATCCCAAACCTAGATGTATCAAATATTCTATATTCAGCCCTTGGGTTTTTACGTCCCAGGTGCATTATCTTGCACTTATCCACGTTAAAACTCAATTGCCACAGCTCCGACCATTTTTTTAGTTTACCTAAATCATTTGTCATTTGGCTGATCCCTCCAGGAACGTCAACCCTGTTGCAAATCTTTGTCTCATCAGCAAAAGACATACTTTTCCATTAATACCTTCTGCAATATCACTAATAAAAATATTAAATAGAATGGGTCCAAGTACTGACCCCTGAGGTACCCCACTGGTAACAAGACCTTGCGCCGAATAAACTCCATTTACCACAACCCTCTGTTGCCTGTCACTCAGGCACTGCCTAATCCATTCAACAATATTGGAATCCAAGCTGAAAGATTGCAATTTATTGATAAGCCTTCTATGCGGAACAGTATCAAAAGCCTTACTGAAATCTAAATAAGCAATGTCTACTGCACCACCTGTGTCTATTATTTTTGTTAGCCAATCAAAAAAATCAATAAGATTAGTTTGGCATGATCTCCCTGAGGTAAACCCATGTTGTTTCTGATCCTGTAATCTATGTGTTTTTAGATGTTCAACAATCCTTTCCTTTAACATGGTTTCCATTAATTTCCCCACTACTGACGTAAGACTAACTGGCCTATAGTTCCCAGATTCCTCCCTACTACCCTTCTTGTGAATGGGCACAACATTTGCTAATTTCCAGTCTTCTGGGACGACTCCCGTTAGCAAGGATTGGTTAAATAAATCTGTTAACGGTTTTGCTATTACATCACTGAGCTCTTTTAATAATTTAGGGTGGATCCCATCAGGCCCCATTGACTTATTTGTCTTTACTTTAGACAGCTGCTGTAGAACCTCCTCCTCTGTAAACTGATATGTAATTGTCTCGTTAGTGTTTCCTCCTAACTGAGGTCCCTTTCCTTCCTTTTCTTCTGCAAAGACTGAACAAAAATATTTATTGAGGCAGTCAGCGAGACTTTTATCCTCTTCTACATACCTTCCTTCCTTTGTTTTTAATCTAACTAATCCTTGTTTTACTTTTCTTTTCTCGTTTATGTATCTAAAAAATGTTTTGTCCCCCTTTTTTACTGACTGAGCTATTTTCTCTTCTGCGTGTGCTTTGGAAGCTCTTATAAATTGCTTTGCCTCTTTCTGCCTAATCTTATAGGTTTGCCTATCTTCTTCACGCTGAGTTTTTTTATTATTATTGAATGCTGTCTTCTTGTTCTTCACTATTTTGGCCACTTCTGTAGAGACCACAGTGGTTTCTTCCCTTTTTTGTTTTTGCTAACAAGTCGAATGCAATTGCCTGTGGCCTTCAATAATGCTTCCTTTAAATAATCCCATTTCTCCTGGACTCCCTTTAAACTCCTCCAGTCTGATAATGACTCCTTCACACAAAGTCTCATTTTAGAAAAATCAGTTTTTTTAAAGTCTAAAACTTTTGTTTTTGTGTGGTGCGGCTCCATCCCTGTTCTTATATTAAACCATACTGACTGGTGATCACTAGATCCCAAATTTTCACCTACAACAACGTCCGATACCAAACCTCCATTTGTAAGTATTAAATCCAATATGGCCTCTTTACGGGTCGGCTCCTCAACTACTTGTGTTAGAGATAATCCCAGTAGGGAGTTTAGAATATTTGTACTCCTGGTGCACCCAGCTGTTTTGGTTTTCCAGTTCACATCAGGAAGATTAAAGTCCCCCATGATAATAACTTCCCCCTTCATTGCCATTTTGGCTATTTCCTCAAGCAGCAGATTATCTAGCTCTTCTACTTGTCCAGGGGTTCTATAGATCACACCTACACGAGCTACTCAGCTACTGCATGATTGCCAAATGTTAGCGTAACCCAAACTGACTCTATGTTCACCTCGCTCACTTTTATTTGGTTCGTTTTTATGTTGTTTTTCACATACAGGGCCACTCCTCCTCCTTTCCTACCTTCTCTGTCTTTTCTATATAAAGAGTACCCCGGTATTGTTATGTCCCAGTTATTTTTCTCACTGAACCATGTCTCAGTAACCGCAACTAAATCTACTTTTTCAGCTGCCATCATTGCCTCCAGTTCATTGATTTTATTGACTAAACTGCGAGCATTTATAGACACGACTCTGAGCTTGTCATTTTTTCCCGCATGTTGCTTGCACCCTCCGATTTAGTTTTGGGGGACAATCAGGCAGATTGTTTTTTACCCTTTTGTCCCCCCTCCTAGTTTAAATATTTCTTTGCGAAACCTTTGAACTTCTGAGAACATATGTTCCCCTATGAGTAAGATGCAAACCATCTTTTTTATACAGTTCCTTTCTGCTCCAATTAGAGCTATCATGGGACACAAAGCCAAATCCTTTGCTCCCGACACCATTCCCGAAGCCACAAATTAAATTCCCTATTGCGCATCTGCCTATCCTGAATGTTATGCACAGGCAAAACTTCAGAGAATGACACAGTGGACGCAATCTGCTGTATTTCACCTCCAAGAACACAAAAATCTTCCTTAATCTCAGAAACCTCATTGCTAGCCAAGTCATTTGTCCCTAGATGGACTAGAACGTCCACTTCCCCTTGTTGCTTTGCTTGTTTGACAATATTGAGAATACGTCTCTTGTCTCTACGAGCAGTAGCCCCAGGAAGACATCTCACCAAACCACTACTCTCCAGCTCAACACCTCTTATGATAGAATCACCCAGCAACAATTGCCTTCTATCATGTCCCACCTTTTCCTTATTGTTCTTGGTTGCAGTCCTGCATACCTTAGGCATAGGGGATGGTGGCTCCTCAACTATGGTGTCTGAGCCTACTTCCGTCTCACCACTACACTCTGAAAGTGCCTCAAAAGAATTAAGAAAAGCCACAGACTGTGGGACATGCCTTCTATCCACAACTCTAAGTCTACCAGATCCTACAGTATTACCGGACCTGACTGTATGTGCTCATTTTGCATCATAGACGCAGAACCCGTCTCCGATGCCTCTGGCAGATGCTATTCAGTTGCTTTTGATAGGCGTTTTTCTTCATTTTGATTTGTGCACCCATTCAGCCAAACTGCGCGCGCGAAGATTGTTGCCCAAGACGGCACTGAGCCTGCATTTGTGCGCGTATTGTTTGCACGCACAATTGATGGGCAGAAGAAAAAAGCTGCGAGGATTGTAATTCCAGCGGTGATTTGCGCGCGTAAATATTTAACGCTTGGCGCAAAATTTTTCGCTTTGCGCAAAGGTTTTTGCTCGAAGATTGTAATATAGCCCCAAGTGTCTCCATCCTCATTTTCCTACAGAGCCCCGCAATTATGGAATAACCTTACAAACGCCATCAAATCTTCCCCCAGTCTAAAGTCCCTTAAGAGTTCCCTATTAACATACCTCAATACGAAATGCACCTGTAAACATGTAACATAGTGACTATATACAGAATGCACCTGTAAACATGTAACACAGTGTCTATATACAGAATGCACCTGTAAACATGTAACACAGTGACTATACAGAATGCACCTGTAAACATGTAACACAGTGACTATATACAGAATGCACCTGTAAACATGTAACACAGTGACTATATACAGAATGCACCTGTAAACATGTATCACAGTGACTATATACAGAATGCACCTGTAAACATGTAACAGTGACTATATACAGAATGCACCTGTAAACATATAACACAGTGATAATATACAGAATGCGCCTGTAAACATGTAACACAGTGATAATATACAGAATGCGCCTGTAAACATGTAACACAGTGATAATATACAGAATGCGCCTGTAAACATGTAACACAGTGATAATATACAGAATGCGCCTGTAAACATGTAACACAGTGATAATATACAGAATGCGCCTGTAAACATGTAACACAGTGACTATATACAGAATGCACCTGTAAACATGTAACACAGTGATAATATACAGAATGCGCCTGTAAACATGTAACACAGTGACTATATACAGAATGCACCTGTAAATATGTAACACAGTGACTATATACAGAATGCACATGTAAACATGTAACACAGTGATAATATACAGAATGCGCCTGTAAACATGTAACACAGTGACTATATACAGAATGCGCCTGTAAACATGTAACAGTGATAATATACAGAATGCGCCTGTAAATATGTAACACAGTGACTATATACAGAATGCACCTGTAAACATGTAACACAGGGACTATATACAGAATGCACCTGTAAACATGTATCACATTGACTATATACAGAATGCACCTGTAAACATGTAACACAGTGACTATATACAGAATGCACCTGTAAACATGTAACACACTGATAATATACAGAATGCGCCTGTAAACATGTAACACAGTGACTATATACAGAATGCACCTGTAAATATGTAACACAGTGACTATATACAGAATGCACATGTAAACATGTAACACAGTGATAATATACAGAATGCGCCTGTAAACATGTAACACAGTGACTATATACAGAATGCGCCTGTAAACATGTAACAGTGATAATATACAGAATGCGCCTGTAAACATGTAACACAGTGACTATATACAGAATGCACCTGTAAACATGTAACACAGTGATAATATACAGAATGCACCTGTAAACATGTAACACATGTCTCTAAGCTCTTAGAAAAACTAGTCTTCAACCGCCTCTCCCTCTTCCTGTCCTCCAATTCACTACTTGACCCCCTGCAATCTGGCTTCCGTCCCCTACACTCAACTGAAACTGCCCTCACCAAAGTCACCAACGACCTCCTAACTGCTAAAAAACACGGCCACTATTCTATTCTCTCATCCTGCTTGACCTCTCGGCTGCTTTTGACACTGTTGACCACCCCCTCCTTCTACAGACCCTCAACTCTCTGGGTCTCGGTGACACTGCACTTGCTTGGATTGACTCCTATTTATCCAACAGGTCCTTCTGTGTGTCCTTTGCTGGTAACTCCTCCTCCTCATTGCCTCTATCTGTTGGTGTACCTCAAGGCTCTGTCCTTGGTCCTCTGCTCTTTTCCATCTACACCTCCTCCCTGGGCAAAATCATCAACAGCTTTGGCTTTAATTACCACCTCTACGCTGATGACACTCAGATCTACCTCTCTACCCCTGATCTCTCTCCCCCTGTCCTTTCCAAAGTCAGTGACTGTTTATCTGGCATCTCCTCCTGGATGGCCTCCCACCACCTAAAGATCAACATGTCAAAGACTGAGCTCCTACTTATTCCTCCCTCTAATGCCGCCCCACCTCCTGACTTCTCGATCACGGTGGAGGGTATCACCATCTCCCCATCAAACCAAGTTCGCTGTCTTGGAGTTACACTTGACTCTGCTCTTTCCTTCATCCCCCACATCAAGTCTCTTTCCTCCTCCTGCCGATATCAACTGCGTAATATTTACAGAATTCGGCCATTTCTTACCGCTGTCGCCACAAAACAACTCATACACGCCCTGGTAATCTCCCGACTCGACTATTGCAATAATCTCTTATCTGGCCTCCCTCTGTCCCGCCTCTCCCCCCTACAATCCATCCTGAACGCCTCCGCCAGGCTAATTCACCTCACCCGCCGCTCTGTCTCTGCCGCTCCCCTCTGCGAGTCCCTTCACTGGCTCCCCATCCACTGCAGAATTAAGTTCAAAATCCTTATCCTTACCTACAAAACCCTCACTAACTCAGCTCCCCACTACCTGTCCTCACTAATCACCAAATACACCCCAGCCCGCTCCCTAAGGTCAAACAGTGACCTGCGCCTAGCTTCTCCCCGCATCACCTCTTCCCATGATAGACTGCAGGATTTCTCACGCGCAGCCCCCACTCTCTGGAACGCTCTCCCTCGTACTGTCAGACTTTCCCCTAACTTCTCTTCCTTCAAACGCTCCCTTAAAACATTCCTATTTAGGGAAGCCGACCCCCCAACTCACTGACACAACCATCAATCACTCTCACCTTACAGTCCTCTCCTCCTGTTTCCAACCCCAACCCTCCCAGATTGTGAGTTCCTACGGGAATAGGGCCCTCATCTCCTCCTGTACTGTTTGTCAAATGTTGTTCAATGTATTGTAACCCTGTCTATACTGTGCTTATTGTACAGCGCTGCGGAATATGCTGGCGCTTTATAAATAAAGAATAATAATAATAATAATAATAACACAGTGACTATATACAGAATGCACCTGTAAACATGTATCACATTGACTATATACAGAATGCACCTGTAAACATGTAACAGTGACTATATACAGAATGCACCTGTAAACATGTAACAGTGATAATATACAGAATGCGCCTGTAAACATGTAACACAGTGACTATATACAGAATGCGCCTGTAAACATGTAACACAGTGACTATATACAGAATGCGCCTGTAAACATGTAACACAGTGATAATATACAGAATGCGCCTGTAAACATGTAACACAGTGACTATATACAGAATGCACCTATAAACATGTAACACAGTGATAATATACAGAATGCGCCTGTAAACATGTAACACAGTGACTATATACAGAATGCACCTGTAAATATGTAACACAGTGACTATATACAGAATGCACCTGTAAACATGTAACACAGTGATAATATACAGAATGCGCCTGTAAACATGTAACACAGTGACTATATACAGAATGCACCTGTAAACATGTAACATAGTGACTATATACAGAATGTGCCTGTAAACATGTAACACAGTGACTATATACAGAATGCACCTGTAAACATGTAACACAGTGACTATATACAGAATGCGCCTGTAAACATGTAACATAGTGACTATATACAGAATGCACCTGTAAACATGTAACACAGTGACTATATACAGAATGCACCTGTAAACATGTAACATAGTGACTATATACAGAATGCACCTGTAAACATGTAACATAGTGACTATATACAGAATGCACCTGTAAACATGTAACATAGTGACTATATACAGAATGCACCTGTAAACATGTAACACAGTGACTATATACAGAATGCACCTGTAAACATGTAACACAGTGACTATATACAGAGTGCACCTGTAAACATGTAACATAGTGACTATATACAGAATGCACCTGTAAACGTGTAACATAGTGACTATATACAGAATGCGCCTGTAAACATGTAACACAGTGACTATATACAGAATGCACCTGTAACATGTAACACAGTGACTATATACAGAATGCGCCTGTAAACATGTAACATAGTGACTATATACAGAATGCACCTGTAAACATGTAACACAGTGACTATATACAGAATGCACCTGTAAACGTGTAACATAGTGACTATATACAGAATGCGCCTGTAAACATGTAACACAGTGACTATATACAGAATGCACCTGTAAACATGTAACACAGTGACTATATACAGAATGCGCCTGTAAACATGTAACATAGTGACTATATACAGAATGCACCTGTAAACATGTAACACAGTGACTATATACAGAATGCACCTGTAAACATGTAACACAGTGACTATATACAGAATGCGCCTGTAAACATGTAACATAGTGACTATATACAGAATGCACCTGTAAACATGTAACACAGTGACTATATACAGAATGCACCTGTAAACATGTAACACAGTGACTATATACAGAATGCGCCTGTAAACATGTAACACAGTGACTATATACAGAATGCGCCTGTAAACATGTAACACAGTGACTATATACAGAATGCACCTGTAAACATGTAACACAGTGACTATATACAGAATGCACCTGTAAACATGTAACACAGTAACTATATACAGAATGCGCCTGTAAACATGTAACATAGTGACTATATACAGAATGCACCTGTAAACATGTAACACAGTGACTATATACAGAATGCGCCTGTAAACATGTAACATTGTGACTATTTTTCCTACATATTTATGTTCTGGGTTAATCTGTATATTGGCACAAAATCGTGCATATATCAGTTACATACCAATCTCTTGGATCACCGGATCTCTACTCCGTCTTTACTTTTGATCTAGGAAAAAAATCAAAAAGGAGAGAACATTGCGTAGTATCTTAAAAAAAAATTCTTTAAAATTCTTCAACAAAAAGCTTACTCGCATTCGCCACGCCCCCAAGATGGCGGCGCACGTGCCGGCTGCAAAAAAATAAATAAATTATAAAACCTTTGCCCCTCGAGGCTGCGGAGGATCATGGCGGCGGAGCGGCGGCGGCAGAAGGCAGGGGAGCAGCGGGTGAACGGTGGCAGCATCGGATCCTCGCCAGTTCACTGTGATACCGCCAATCAGGAGACCCTGGGGGACACAGCCAGGACGACAGTGTGCCGGAGGTCGAGTGGAACCAGGTCTATGGAGACCGTGAGGAAGCGGATGTCCACCTGCAACGCGGGTTGCATCAAGCTGTGCGTCCTGTGGGTCTTAGGGGACCAGCGCAGGACTTGGCTGTGCGGCGCCCCGAGCGGAGTGGCTTTTGGATGGCGGCACAAAGTTTGGGAGTAGCGGTTCGCAGATCGGCGGCCACTACCGGTGGTGCGCCTGGAGGCACAACACATCTCATGGCGGCACATGAGTCTGATAGGCTTGTGCACCGATTTTTTTTTTGTTCGGTTCGTTCGGATTTTGTAAATTTTCATTTCGACTCGTTTCGGGCGATTTCAGAAATTTTCGGTTTTTTTTTTCGGAACGTCTGTTCTCTTCGTTTATTTATTTATTTATTTATTTATAAAGGATTTTACCAGGAAGGATACATTGAGATTTCTCTCGTTTTCAAGCATGTCCGGGGTTCAAAGTGTCTATTCGTTTTGACGTAAACTAATGGTTTTTCGGATCCGATAATTCTACGATACGATAATTCTGCCATTGAGATTTCTCATGTTTTACAAGAAGGATACATTGAGATTTCTCTGGTTTCCCAGGACGGATACATTGAGATTTCTCTGGTTTTCAGGAAGGATACATTGAGATTTCTCTGGTTTTCCAGGAAGGATACATTGAGATTTCTCTGGTTTTACAAGAAGGATACATTGAGATTTCTCTGGTTTCCAGGAAGGATACATTGAGATTTCTCTGGTTTTACAAGAAGGATACATTGAGATTTCTCTGGTTTCCAGGAAGGATACATTGAGATTTCTCTGGTTTTACAAGAAGGATACATTGAGATTTCTCTGGTTTCCAGGAAGGATACATTGAGATTTCTCTGGTTTCCCAGGAAGGATACATTGAGATTTCTCTGGTTTTCCAGGAAGGATACATTGAGATTTCTCTGGTTTCCCAGGAAGGATACTGTCACGGAATGGCCCAGCACCCTCAGCCAGGGGCGGTTCATAGTGACATTTATATATCCATAGACACCCAAATGGAGAAGCCGGGTGGCTTGGCCTCTCCAGACAGACTATGGCCTGGGAGCACCGACTTCCCCGGTATGACCCGGTGGGGGTCAGACCAGGTGCGTCGAACTGTGGGAAGGGGGAGGAGTGTCACGGAATGGCCAGCACCCTCAGCCAGGGGCGGTTCATAGACATTTATATCCATAGACACCCACGGAGTTCCGTTTATATTTTATTTAGATGGTTTTTTGTGTGTGGTGTAATAAAAGTGTCCCCATTTGTGTATTGTGAAATGTATGTAAATTCCTTTGTATGTGCCTTGCCCGTCGCCATTTTCCCAGCGCCTCGTGGATCCGGTCAGTATGATCGGATCGGAAAATGGCCGATTCGGACCGTCCGGTCGAATCGCAAAATGGTCGATTCGGACCATCCGGTCCGAATCGGCAACTCCCCGATTCGTAACCACCAATACGAATCGGGGCCCGGGTGCCTCCTGCCAGCGAGGGCCAATGGGACTTGTGTGGGCGGGCAGGGATTCCCATTGTTCTGATACTGTGTTCAAGTTTATAAATGTATGTGATGTGGAAAAATAAATCAGATTTACTAGTGCATCCAGCCTCGCCTGATGACTTTTATTATCGGCCGTATTTGCTGAGATCCCGCGCGGTCTCAGAGTACGGCAACCTAAGTTCCGAACCGAACCAACTTAAGATCCGAACCGAACACCCTGTGCCTGCATCTCGCATCAGGACAGAGGTGTAGCGTACGGCCATCGGACTTAAGAATTCGACCAAGGTTCCGAGAGATCCGATCAGAAAGGCGCGGTCCGTCTACCGCTCTCCGGCATATCGAGCGGAGTGAAAGATCCGAATATCCATCCGTCTGAGATCCCATCAGATCCGAAGATTCACCCGATCCTGTCAGATCCGAATATTCCTCCACTCACGTAAGATCCGAATATTCTTCCGTGGAAGATCCGATCCCCGTACCCGCACGGCCGCTCCGCGGGCCGCTCCCACACCCGCAAGGTCAGTGAGCCAGCTGCTCCAGACGCTGAGTACCGTGTTGCTCAGTGGTCGGGCTGGTTCCACGCAGGGGTCCCCTCCACCGCCCGCTAACCCGTCCCCAGGGTCACTCCAGGCCGCACGAGACGCCGAGTGCCGTGCCACTCGGTAGTCGGGCCAGCGGTAAGCGCTGTGGGGCACGCAGATAAGAGCACACCCGCAGGCGGACAACACCCATTCCGTCATACTGGTGGCAGCGGTGGGATCGCTCTCTGCAACCCCCAGCAAGGAGACCTACGCCATGGTGGTGTACAGCCATTACCACAGGGACACCCTGCGTGGGATGCTGGAGAATCGGGGAGGAACTCCTGGCAACAAGAATGGAAAACCCTAATGAAGGAGCTGACCAGGATGGATCAGAACAGGGTGAAGCTACCCGCCCCCACCCCTGTCCTCGTAGAGGAATCGGAAGATGCCTTCATCAGAAAGGCGCGGCAACGGGTTGCCCTACTCAGAGCTGTCCCATCGGAGGCGGACATAAGCAAGGTGATCCAGGAGGTCCGGCAGGAAGAGGAGCAAGAAAAGGACCGTGAGGAGCAAGAAAAGATTCGTCAGCACGAGCTGCGGATGGCAGCGCTCTGCGGAACGACGACTGAATACTCTACCCCTGAACCCTACCCCGTAGAACCCTGGGTCGAGGTTTACAGCTCGACTGGAGCTTCACCCTGGGAATCTGCACCCCCCAGCGATACCCCTTTCGGAACTTACAGCTCGACTGGAGTCTGTATTGGGGAAATCGCACATCCCAGCGACCCTTGGATGGGAACTTACAGCTCGCCTGGAGTTGCATCTGAGGACGCCACATTCCCCGTCGAGGAGTGGTGCCCCTGTGCCGGCACCCTCGCTGATATGGAGGTTGAATTCCCGAGAAGGCTGCAGGAGGGCCCGGATCGGTACTACGGGTCCACAGTGGAGCCCACTGAACTGGAGTGGCGGGACGAGGTCCGTCAAGAGCTATGGTATGAGGCGCTACGCCATGAAAGGGACTGCCACGGGGTTGATGTCCCTTCGAGCGCAGTCATTTTCCAGGTGCAGTTTAATGCCAGAGCTGCACTCCTGAGGGGTCAACCCCCGGACGAGTGGGAGGTCGAGCTCCGAAGCCTGGTGCGGCAAGAGGTGGCCCTGGACGCCGCGTACCGCGCGTTCCGGTGGTTGACAGGTTCCCTGACACCCCGCACTCTCGATGGCGCCGCCACCGCAGGTCGTCACTACGGCGGCATGGGGCTGCTCTATGCCGGGATGGTCGACGACCCTGGATTTGGAGAAGAGTCGGAGGAACGGTTCGAGGAGATTCTGGAGCGGCGGGAAGAGGAAATCCCGTATGAGAGTCGGGACGTCAGTCCAGAGGAGTTGGAGTTCCTGGTGGAGCGAGAGTGGGAGCTCGAGAAGGCTTACAGGAGACTGTTGGACAGCGTGCCGCAGTTAGGTCTGAGTTCTCTGTCCTGGGACTGTCCGGCGGAAGAAACCGACAGTCCACAGGACTTGGAAGTATGGGAGGCCGAGATGCTCCCATGGGTCCCCGTTGGGGCCCCGGCCGAAGAAGCTACCCTCTTCACCCCGCAGGATGACACGGTGGCTGCGCCCACGGGCCCAGCGGAGGAGCTGGCAACGGGGCAGAGGGCCGCTGGCCTCTGCCCACTCTCAGTCGCAAAGAAAGTTATCCTCCAACCAGCAGAAGAGCTGGCCACAGGGCAGAGTGCCGCTGGCCTCTGCCCACTGCCCACAGCCTGCCAGGAGGAGCAGACCGATGGTTCCCCCGGGCTGGGTTGTGCGCAGCCATTGATTGCCCCGGGGGGTGAAGAAACCGTCCTCCCGCAAGGAGATCCTCACCCAGCGGAAGAGCTGGCCACGGGGCAGAGTGCCGCTGGCCTCTGCCCACTGCCCACAGTCTGCCAGGAGGAGCAGACCGATGGTTCCCCCGGGCTGGGTTGTGCGCAGCCATTGATTGCCCCGGGGGGTGAAGAAACCATCCTCCCGCAAGGAGATCCTCACCCAGCGGAAGAGCTGGCCACGGGGCAGAGTGCCGTGGGCCTCTGCCCACTCCCCACAGCATGCCAGGGGGAGCAGACAGATAGTTTCGCCGGGCTGGGTTGCTCCCAGCCACTGACTGCCCAGGGGGTGGATGGAACCATCCTTCCGCAGGGAGACCCCTGCTCAGCGGAAGAGCTGACAACGGGGCAGAGTGCCGCTGGCCTCTGCCCATTCTTCACAATCTGCCCCGAGGGGCAGAGCGAGGATAACCCCGTGCTACCGCCGTTGCAGCTGTTGATCCCACCCAAACCCCGGGACTGTGTCCCAGCACCCTCATTTCCAGCAGAAGAGCTGGCAACGGGGCAGAGGGTCACTGGGCTCTGCCCAATCTTCGACGGCCCTAAGGAGCAGCCGGGTTTCTCCGGGCTGCTGACCCCGCAGCCGGTGCCCTTCCTGGACCCCCGGGAGGTCATGTCGGTACCTGTCCCTCCAGCAGAAGAGCTGGCCACGAGGCAGAGCGCCGCTGGCCTCTGCCCACCTGTGCAACCCATGGGCTCGGAGGCCCCGCGCAGCCACGGTTCTTTTCAACGGCTGACCTGGGCACCCGGGGTGCGTGCATTTAGCACCCGTTTTCTCCGGGTGAGGGATATCCCCGGAGGGGACACAGGCGGTACTCCTCCCCAGCCACATGACTCTTCTTCCAGGCGGGGTAACCCCAAGGACGTGGGGCTCCAACCAACCTGGCACGGCCGCAAGGCCAAATGGAGAAGCCGGGTGGCTTGGCCTCTCCAGACAGACTATGGGCCTGGGAGCACCGACTTCCCCGGTATGACCCGGTGGGGGTCAGACCAGGTGCGTCGAACTGTGGGAAGGGGGAGGAGTGTCACGGAATGGCCCAGCACCCTCAGCCAGGGGCGGTTCATAGTGACATTTATATATCCATAGACACCCACGGAGTTCCGTTTATATTTTATTTAGATGTGGTTTTTGTGTGTGGTGTAATAAAAGTGTCCCCATTTGTGTATTGTGAAATGTATGTAAATTCCTTTGTATGTGCCTTGCCCGTCGCCATTTTCCCAGCGCCTCGTGGATCCGGTCAGTATGATCGGATCGGAAAATGGCCGATTCGGACCGTCCGGTCGAATCGCAAAATGGTCGATTCGGACCATCCGGTCCGAATCGGCAACTCCCCGATTCGTAACCGCCAATACGAATCGGGGCCCGGGTGCCTCCTGCCAGCGAGGGCCAATGGGACTTGTATGGGCGGGCAGGGATTCCCATTGTTCTGATACTGTGTTCAAGTTTATAAATGTATGTGATGTGGAAAAATAAATCAGATTTACTAGTGCATTCAGCTTCGCCTGGTGACTTTTATTATCGGCTGTATTTTCTGAGATCCCGCGCGGTCTCAGAGTACGGCAACCTAAGTTCCGAACCGAACCAACTTAAGATCCGAACCGAACACCCTGTGCCTGCATCTCGCATCAGGACAGAGGTGTAGCGTACGGCCATCGGACTTAAGAATTCGACCAAGGTTCCGAGAGATCCGATCAGAAAGGCGCGGTCCGTCTACCGCGCTCCGGCATATCGAACGGAGTGAAAGATCCGAATATCCATCCGTCTGAGATCCCATCAGATCCGAAGATTCACCCGATCCTGTCAGATCCGAATATTCCTCCGCTCACGTAAGATCCGAATATTCTTCCGCGGAAGATCCGATCCCCGTACCCGCACGGCCGCTCCGCGGGCCGCTCCCACACCCGCAAGGTCAGTGAGCCAGCTGCTCCAGACGCTGAGTACCGTGTTGCTCAGTGGTCGGGCTGGTTCCACGCAGGGGTCCCCTCCACCGCCCGCTAACCCGTCCCCAGGGTCACTCCAGGCCGCACGAGACGCCGAGTGCCGTGCCACTCGGTAGTCGGGCCAGCGGTAAGCGCTGTGGGCACGCAGATAAGAGCACACCCGCAGGCGGACAACACCCATTCCGTCATAGATACATTGAGATTTCTCTGGTTTCCCAGGAAGGATACATTGAGATTTCTCTGGTTTCCCAGGAAGGATACATTGAGATTTCTCTGGTTTCCCAGGAAGGATACATTGAGATTTCTCTGGTTTCCCAGGAAGGATACATTGAGATTTCTCTGGTTTCCCAGGAAGGATACATTGAGATTTCTCTGGTTTCCCAGGAAGGATACATTGAGATTTCTCTGGTTTCCCAGGAAGGATACTGTGGTGAGAGTGGAGTCACATGACAGGAAGGGTGGGGGCGGTACCAGGCAGTGTCTGCTGGGATGCCATGCTAGCGGGACGTACTGTATGTGTCTCTGCTATCCGATGTTATGCTGAATAAATCAACAACTATAAACCAACCCACGGAGTCTTCTCTTTCATGACATGGTGTCAGAAGTGTTTTCCCTGCGTATCCATTTTGATCGGTGAAGATGTCTAAGTTCCTCCTCCGGAACCCTTCGATTTCTCTCAGCCTGCTGCATGGCCTGTTTGGCGCCAAAGTTTGCACGCTTCAGGATCGCTTCGAAGCTGGATAAGGAGCCTGGTGAGGTGCAGG
>RXON01003925.1:0-10015 GCA_009667805.1 Leptobrachium leishanense | reverse complement strand
TCTCACGTGGAGCATGCCCCAGTTGTACAAACACTGTGGGGAAAGTGGATATTTCTCACATCTGGAATGGTACGCACCCGGTGATGGAGAACCGTACCATGTGGAGACAAAAGCGAGAAGTATCCTCTGAGATATTGCCAAGAGGACATTTGCTTGTGCAATTTAAATATGACTATGCTAAGAAATCTGGGCAGGAAGCATGTTGGGTGTGCAGCAGAATGCACCCAGAGACTATCCATATCCCATTTGCTTCTGTGCCAATGAACCTGAGTATGTTTGCATCAGGGAATATTACAGTACATTCTTTTCGGCCACCCAGAGAACAACCAGAAATGTATGAAGCTGGGTATCCCATAATAGGGTACATATATCCTCCAGAATGGTGTTTCCAAATAGGGCCAGATAAAGACACACATAAGAAGGAAGGGTGTTACTCAAGCAAATTCAATTGGACATCATACATATACACAATTGACACAGAGGGACACTCAAATTATCTATACATACAGTGCAGGAAACTCACGAGTCAACAAGAGAGAGTAATTGAAGATGAGTCTGGTGGGACGCAGAGTGTGCTGGAGACGACAAGACGAATGAGGCGAATGATGTTGGAATTAGCAAAGGGAACACTACACCTATCACCATTCATGTTAGAAGAGGGATATCAGGTGTGTTGTGGGAGAGTGTGTACACATGGGTTCCACCAACAATAACAGGAATGTGTATTTGGCTAAACTGGTCCCAATACAGAGATTAAGGGAGAAGACACAAACACAGACACGGAACTGCACCCTAGGTACCCACTGGTGTTTGAAAGACCGAAGAGAGAGTTGTTTGCAAAGATGGATCGAATATGGACATGGCTGCCAGCATGGACTGGATGGGGAGGAGAGATAATGAGGAGATTGAATAGCTATGTCAATCTGATGGATGAGATCCTGAATAGAACCAGTATGGATATCCAGTTGCTGAATCTGGAGATGCGAGAGATACGAAAGGTGCAGATGATACATGATATGGCGCTTGAGCAGATCAGTGCAGCATTGAATGGATTGTGTGAAATGACGATGCACTATGAATGTTGCACCTTCATCAGAAACACTACACACGAAGTCCCAGATTATTACCAGGTAATTCAAGACCACCAGGAGAAGGTAGCACAGTTGCAGGGCTCAGCTAGAAGGATTGCTGCCGAAGGCTGGAATCCGCTCCGTGGGTTCGGAGCAATGGGAGAATGGTTTGGATCAATCCTGAGATTTATCTCACAGATGGATCCATGATACTCATGGTAGTGGTGGTCTTGATCATAGGGATACTGATATACCGCATAGGGCTATGCATATGGCCACTATGCAAGGCAGCACTGACACCCACACAAACACAGAAGATACCACTGATAATCCCGCAGGGAATGTTCCCAGCGAACGGGAAGTCCCCCAATATTCAGAATTTCAGAATAGTGGAGTGTAATGGCTACAAGTGCCAGGAAAAAGATACTGACACTTGAGCCAAGGGGGGAATGAAGGAGAACCAGGCTGAAAGATGGTTGCTACCATAAGCCAGGCAGCCATCTTGTTCAGAATATTGGTTCACCAAGTAAATAGAATAGATTTCATTTAGAAGAAAAGAGCTGAGCTCACGTAGAATTTAAGGAATGCGTGGTAGATTAGAAAAGCTAACAAGAAATCCAGGCAGGATCCGGCCAGCTTGGCATAAGGGACACAGGAAGATTTGAATGAAGCAAGGTCAGTACGCTGGGCCAGAGAACAAAGGGAGCACAGAAACCAGACCAGGTCTCTGGCTATCTGAATAAACAAAGCCAACAGGGGGGAGGTGCTGGCCGGAGAAAGACAGCACAAACAAATCACATACTGTCAAACTAACATGAAGTGTATCAATTTAGAGTTAAATGTGGAATGTTCTTTGTGTTTATGCTAATGATGGGAGGTATTAACCCACGTGGGGAAGAATAACGTGTCAGCGGGAGGTGGGCTAATTGGGATGTACCTAATTACGTATTTTTGAGTATAAGACCCCTTGCACGGGGTGAAAGAGGGGCTCACTCTTAGAGATTCAATCCTGTGTGAGCACTTGTGTGACGACACAATAAAGATCTTGCCTTCTGAAGAGACTCGTGTTTGGACAATCCTTGCTTGTGTCTGGTCCGGCGCCGTTAATGAAGTGAACCTGATTGACTCCGGTAACATTAGAAGCAGAGCTGCAGCCCCTTTTTACTCGTTATCCTGCAGTGAGCGCCCCCTGCAGGTGGTTTTGTTAGAAGCAGAGCTGCAGCGCCTCTTTCCTCGTTATCCTGCACTGAGCGCCCCCTGCAGGTGTTTTGTTAGAAGCAGAGCTGCAGCGCCTCTTTCCTCCTTATATCTGCACTGAGCGCCCCCTGCAGGTGGTTTTGTTAGAAGCAGAGCTGCAGCGCCTCTTTCCTCGTTATCCTGCACTGAGCGCCCCCTGCAGGTGGTTTTGTTAGAAGCAGAGCTGCAGCGCCTCTTTCCTCGTTATCCTGCACTGAGTGCCCCCTGCAGGTGGTTTTGTTAGAAGCAGAGCTGCAGCGCCTCTTTCCTCGTTATCCTGCACTGAGTGCCCCCTGCAGGTGGTTTTGTTAGAAGCAGAGCTGCAGCGCCTCTTTCCTCGTTATCCTGCACCGAGCGCCCCCTGCAGGTGGTTTTGTTAGAAGCAGAGCTGCAGCGCCTCTTACCTCGGCCCTGTGGGATTACTGAGGAAGCTTCAATCGATGCGGTAATTTTCGTGTCCATCACGTTTTGCCTCCCTCTACCCGTGGATATATAAGCAATTCTACAGGTGAAGGATTTCTCATTAAATGGGATTACTCGTCACTGGAAAAAACACAAAGAGAAGCTAAAGACCTAATAAAATTACATTTATTTAAAAGTGCCAACATATTCTGTAGCGCGGTACAATAAAAACACAAGCAGAAGCTAAAGACCAAATAAAATGACAATTGTTTATAAAGCACCAAATATTCTGCAGCGCAGTACAATACAAATAAAGATTTTCTTTAACTTGATTTTTTTTTTTTAATTCTAATACTTTTTGTGAAAATGTTACACTTTGTTTGTAGCTTTTTTTTTATCCTCTTAATTTCTGGATAAAACTCTTGCCATCAGGCTGGTTAAAGGAACATCTGGATTTATTTATTATTATTTTTAATATCATGTTTTAAATCTAAAAAGTAGAATTAACAGAAACAGATAAATCAACAGACAGAAAGAGCGATGTAAAAAGAGCGATATAAACAGTTAGCCAGAATAATACATAGACAGAGAGACTGACAGACAGAGACAGACAGAGGGAATTCATTCACATTCTGTGTATGTGTCTGCTTCCTGATCATTGCTTTGTTCTGTTTAATCTGTGCACTTTATTAAAAGGAATATATTGGATTAAATGGTTGATATTTTTTATGGGTTCATCTTCACAATGTTCCGCTCCTGTAACAACTGATGTCACAATGTCCCTCTCCTGCACAGATGATGTCACAATGTCCCTCCCCTGCACAGATGATGTCACAAAGATTCTATCCTGTACATGTTTATGTCTCAAAGTTCTTCTCCTGTACAGCTGATGTCCCTTTGTGATGTCAGCAGATTGTGACATCACACACACACGCAGTATAAAGTGCACGGTTCAGCTCCTCTGGGCCATATCGCTTTTGAGCAGCAGTTGGTAGAAGACTTGCAGCAGTTTTTGAAGCAGTTTTTACAAATCAGATAAAGATGGGGAACACCTCGAGTGTTCTCTGTTGTGCCCCGTGTCGACGTTCTAGGAGAGTTGTAAGTAAATCTTCAGTTTTGTTTTCATTCTACATAAAAAATAACAGGGTACAATCACCCCCCCCCCCAGGAGAGATTTTACGGGTCAATCCCTGGAGCAAACTTTACCCAGATTTGATTTAATTGAACAAATGTAAATAAATGGAAAGCTGCACCATAGCACACGGCTCCTGCACAGACATTTCAAAAACAGCAGCTTTTACACAAAGAAAGGGAAATCTTCATAAAATACATCATTTTCTTTGGATTTAAACCTAAGCCTTTCCAGTAAAAATCATGTGATTTCTGTGATCTAACCATTACAAGTAAATTGCATGAAACGTCAGAATACAGAGACGAGGCGGCCATAGCAGCCTCATAGAACTAGATTAATGATGGATATATTGTACTTCTGACAAGGTGTGAGTGATGTCTGTTAGTTCTAGAATTTTAGGGATAGGTCGGCATAATAAACCCAAACATACATAATACATACATAATAAACCCAAACATCCAGTAATCTAGGAGTGATAGTTCTGTAGTGAGTGCAATAGGAGGTGTAATAGAATAAATATTGTAGATGTATAGGAAGGGAGGGAGTTTCTCAGGAGCAAAAATATCCTTAAAACTAAAAGCTGATGTAATATTGTAGATGTATAGGAAGGGAGAGGAAAATTATAGAATAGCTGTAAAACAGACACGGTGAATTCATGAACAATCTGGTGAGGAGACCTCCGTGTTTTTAGTTTTTTAACAATAACTTTAGAATAAAGTAACATTTTTGTGCATTTTTGGATATTTTCGAGTAAAAAATTATATGTAGTAATGTTTGATGAAAATTATACATTGTTACATTAATTGGGACCGTTTACTTATGTGTTGTTAAGGAAGTCATGATGTTGATACGTTGTTAGCAACACTAAGGCTAGTTGATGTGTTAGGGAAGCCATGTTGTGGATATATTGCTATGGCAACACTAAGGTCTTGTTGATGTGTTAGGGAAGCCATGTTGTTGATATGTTGCTATGGCAACACTAAGGGCCTGCTGACGTGTTTAATTATGGAGATCATGTGGTGCATTGCTGATTGAACTATGCTTGTAGGGTGTGTATATAAACCTGTCATAGTGATGTATGTTTTATCCTGATGGAAGTCCCTGCGAGGACTGAAACGTCAAATTAATAAAAGAAACGTTTTTTCATTACTGAGTCTCCGTGTGGCAGGTTATCGTATAGGTAACAATGTATATAAGCATACAAATAAGTATGACGGAATGGGATGTTGTCCGCCTGCGGGTGTGCTCCTATCTGCTTCCCCCTAGTGCGCTTACCGCCGGCCCGACTACCGAGTGACACGGCACCCGGCGTCTCGAGCGGCCTGGAGTGACCCTGGGAAAGGGTTGGCGGGCGTTGGAAGGGACCCCTGGGTGAGACCAGCCCGACCACTGAGCGACACGGCACTCAGCGTCCCGAGCAGCTGGTCTACTGACCTTGGTTGGCGGATGTGTCGTCTGCGGAACGGCCGGTCGGATCGGAATTCCCCTCGGGAGCTGGTCGGATCTTATAGTTGGGACGTCCGCGCGTCTTTTCGGATCTACCGGCGATCGGATGGCGCCCGCTATACCGATGCGCGGGAAATGCGCGGCAGATGCGCCGCGGCCGTCGAATCAGATCTCACAGCGGTCGATGCCCGCACGCTGCACCTCTGTCCTGATGCGAGATGCAGGCACAGGGTGGTCGATTCGGATCTGGCTACCGTGCTCTGTAGACCGCGCTGGATCACAGGAATACGTTCACCAAATAAAGAACACCAGGCGTGGCTGAATGAACTAGATGAACTAACTTTAAGGGTTTACAACAGAGTCAGGTAACAACTTCACATACACAGATTGCCAACTCCCCCACCCACACAACCAGCACTGATTGGCTCCTCTCCCAGCCCCCCCTGTTCCCTCCCAGGTCCCTTCCAGCCTTCCCATTGTCCAGGGATTAGGCAAATGAGGTCTGGGAGCAGCCTCCAAGCAGCTGGCTTGATGTATCCTCCATCTTGGGGCCAGGAGATCCTTTGTCTGGTGTAACCATGCTGGAATGGGCAAAATGGCGACGGGGAAAAACACATACAAACGTTTTCTTACACCTAATACAGTTACAATCACACAAGGTACATCTTAATACAGCACATCAGCAAAAACCACATCTAATAAAACATACTTAGTAAACCGGGTGCGTGCCACCGCACCTAAGTGTCCATGGCCCCCACTGTCACTGTGCACCGCCCCCGGCTGAGGGTGCTGGGCCATTCCGTGACACTCCTCCCCCTTCCCACAGTTCGACGCACCTGGTCTGACCCCACCGGGTCATACCGGGGAAGTCGGTGCTCCCAGGCCCGTAGTCGGTCTGGGGAGGCCTGGCCACCAGGCTTCTCCATTTGGCCTTGCGGCCGTGCCAGCTTGGTCGGGGCCCCGCGTCCTTAGGGTTACCCCGGCTGGGCGAAAGGACATAAGTCTGGTGAGGAGTACCTCCGGGGTCCCCTCCGGGAAAACGGGCGCTAAACGCACCCACCCCAGGTCGATGAAAAGCCCAGTGGCTGTGCGGGGCCTCCAGGCCAAAGAGTTGAGGAGATGGGCAGAGGCCAGCAGCGCTCTGCCCCGTAGTCAGCTCTTCCGCTGAGGGGGTAATTGCAACAAAAGGGACAAGGGTGGACACACCCGGCTGCTCTCCCAGGCAGCCGAAGGGTGGGCAGAGGCCAGCGGCGCTCTGCCCCGTTGCCAGCTCTTCTGCTGAAGAGGCAGGTACAAAACCGGCAACCGAAGGGACAAATGGGGTCAAACCCGGCTGTTCTTCCTGGCAGCCAAAGGGTGGAATACATAATTGCAACGGCAGTCGCACGGGGTCATCCCCGCTCTGCCCCTCGAGGCGAATTGGGAGGAATGGGCAGAGGCCAGCGGCGCTCTGCCCCGCCGTCAGCTCTTCCGCTGGTGGAGATCTCCTTGTGGAGGATGGTTTCTTCACCCCCCGGGCCGATCAATGGCTGCGCACAACCCAGCCCGGGGGAACCATCTGTCTGCTCCTCCTGGCAGACTGTAAGCAGTGGGCAGAGACCAGCGGCACTCTGCCCCGTAGCCAGCTCTTCTGCTGGGGGGAGATCTCCTTGCGGGAGGACGGTTACTTCACCCCCCGGGGCAAACAAGGGTTGCGCACACCCATCCCGGGGGAACCATCCGTCTGCTCCACCTGGCAGACTGTCAGCAGGGGGCAGAGGCCAGCGACGCTCTGCCCCGTGGCCAGCTCTTCCGCTGGTTGGCAATCTCCTTGTGGCGGGATGGTCTCTTCACCCCCCGGGGCAATCAGTGGTTGCGCGCAACCCATCCCGGGGGAACCATCCGTCTGCTCCTCCTGGCAGACGTTGAGTAGTGGGCAGAGGCCAGCGGCAGCGCTCTGCCCCGTAGCCAGCTCTTCCGCTGGGTGGAGATCTCCTTGGGGAAGGATGGTCTCTTCACCCCCCGGGGCAAACAATGGTTGCGCACAACCCATCCCGGGGACCATCCGTCTCCTCCCCCGCTGGACCCGTGGCCTCGGCCACCCTGTCCTCTTGCGGGGTGCAGGGGGTAACTTCCTCAGTCGACCCCCCCACGGGCACCCATGGGTCCGCCTCGGCCTCCCATAGGTCCCAAACCTGGGGACTGTCGACTTCCTCCGCCGACCCGTCCCACCACGGGGAGCTCAGGCTCGACTGCGGAACGCCGTCCAACAGTCTCCGATAAGCCACCTCGAGCTCCCACTCTCGCTCGGCTAGGGACTCCAGCTCCTCAAACACCGAGTCCCTGCTGTCTGACGGGATCTCCAGTTCCCGTCGCTCCAGGATGTCTTCCATCCGCTCCTCGGTCTCCTCTCCAAACTCGGGGTCGGCGGCCATGCCCTCGTAGAGCAGCCCCGTACCCCCGTAGCGAGGCCCTGCAGTGGAACTGCCTTCACTAGGGCGCACGGTCGGGGAGGCGGTTAGCCACCGGAGGGCGCGGTACTCGGCGTCCAGTGCGATCTCCTGCTGCACCAGACTCCGGAGCTCGTCCTCCCACTCCTCTGGGGCCCGCCCCTGCAGGAACGCTGCTCGCACATCGTACTGCACTCGATGGACGACAGCGTCGGAGGGAATGTACACACCATGGCAGTCCCGCTCATGGTCCAGGGCCTCGTACCACAGCTCCTCTGTGGACCTCTGGTCCTGCTCCAGGCCCTCCTGCAGCTCTCTTGCCAACACGACCTTCATGTCGGCGTAGGTGCCAGCGCAGGAGCACCGCTCCTCAACGGAGAATGGGGCGTCCTCAGATGCAGCTCCAGGCGGGCTGTGAGTCTTCATCCGAGGGTCGCGGGGATAAGTGACGTCCTCAGTACAGGCTCCAGGCAAGCTGAGAGTCCCGCAAGCATAGTCACTGGGGTTTGCAGATTCCCCAGGTGGAGCTCCAGTCGCGCTGTGAGCCTCGACCCAGGGTTCCACAGGGAAGGGTTCGGGGTCAACATAATCAGTCTCTGCTCCGCGGAGCTCTGCCAACCGCAGCTCGTGCTGGCGTTCCTTCTCCTGCTCAACTTCCCGTAGAACTCCCGAATCACTTGATATCTGGCCCCCTCCGCCGGGGGCATCACCGAGCAGGGTGATCCGACGCCGCAACTCCCTGAGGCCAGCATCTTCCTCCACCTCTGCGCGGACAGGGCTGGGGACGGGCATCATCGCCTCGTCCTGATCCATCCTGGTCAGTTCCTTGATCAGCGTCTTTCTTTTCTTGTTACCCGGCGTTCCTCCCCGGTTCTCAACATCCCACGCAGGGTGTCCCTGTTGTAGGGGTTGTACACCGCCATGGCGTACGTCTCCTAGGGGTCTGCAGAGAGCGATCCCACCGCTGCCACCAGTATGACGGAATGGGATGTTGTCCGCCTGCGGGTGTGCTCCTATCTGCTTCCCCCTAGTGCGCTTACCGCCGGCCCGACTACCGAGTGACACGGCACCCGGCGTCTCGAGCGGCCTGGAGTGACCCTGGGAAAGGGTTGGCGGGCGTTGGAAGGGACCCCTGGGTGAGACCAGCCCGACCACTGAGCGACACGGCACTCAGCGTCCCGAGCAGCTGGTCTACTGACCTTGGTTGGCGGATGTGTCGTCTGCGGAACGGCCGGTCGGATCGGAATTCCCCTCGGGAGCTGGTCGGATCTTATAGTTGGGACGTCCGCGCGTCTTTTCGGATCTACCGGCGATCGGATGGCGCCCGCTATACCGATGCGCGGGAAATGCGCGGCAGATGCGCCGCGGCCGTCGAATCAGATCTCACAGCGGTCGATGCCCGCACGCTGCACCTCTGTCCTGATGCGAGATGCAGGCACAGGGTGGTCGATTCGGATCTGGCTACCGTGCTCTGTAGACCGCGCTGGATCACAGGAATACGTTCACCAAATAAAGAACACCAGGCGTGGCTGAATGAACTAGATGAACTAACTTTAAGGGTTTACAACAGAGTCAGGTATACAACTTCACATACACAGATTGCCAACTCCCCCACCCACACAACCAGCACTGATTGGCTCCTCTCCCAGCCCCCCCTGTTCCCTCCCAGGTCCCTTCCAGCCTTCCCATTGTCCAGGGATTAGGCAAATGAGGTCTGGAGCAGCCTCCAAGCAGCTGGCTTGATGTATCCTCCATCTTGGGGCCAGGAGATCCTTTGTCTGGTGTAACCATGCTGGAATGGGCAAAATGGCGACGGGGAAAAACACATACAAACGTTTTCTTACACCTAATACAGTTACAATCACACAAGGTACATCTTAATACAGCACATCAGTAAAACCACATCTAATAAAACATACTTAGGTGCGGTGGCACGCACCCGGTTTACTAAGTGTCCATGGCCCCCACTGTCACTGTGCACCGCCCCCGGCTGAGGGTGCTGGGCCATT
Source organism: Leptobrachium leishanense (assembly GCA_009667805.1). Lineage (NCBI taxonomy): Eukaryota > Metazoa > Chordata > Amphibia > Anura > Megophryidae > Leptobrachium > Leptobrachium leishanense. The sequence continues at coordinate 291 of RXON01003925.1, read as the reverse complement.
CCGTGACACTAAGCAATAAGTCAAATACTGTAACTTTAATGAGAATGTGACACTGGTATCAGAGAGCCTGGGCCAGGAACCCAATGTTTTAGGTGGAAAGTCTTCTCCCAGGAGCACATTACCTTTTTGCTGGTCTTGCTCTATGAAAAAATGTAAAAAAATTATTTGGATTTTTGGATTAATATACAGTTGTTAGGGATGCACTGGTACCACTTTTAAGACAGAGTACCGATACTTTTTATTTAATGTCATGTGACCACTTTTCAGTAAGAACAGAGCTCATAAAAAATC
>RXON01003923.1:0-62401 GCA_009667805.1 Leptobrachium leishanense | reverse complement strand
TCGTATGCCACGAATTAACCTATCAAGTACTCAGGTATCCCAGCTCCACCTACGAGTCCCAGGTGAACGGTGTTCTTATGATCCTCTGAACCCTATTTAAACCTGCCGCCTTTCCCAGTTCATTAACCAGGTTATACTGTGGTTCACCGCTTCAGTTATCCAGTGTTCCCTCTTCATTCCTGTTCCAAGAGAATCCCGAATTCCACGTCCCCGGTACCAGCTCCGTTTCCAGACCTGCTTCTACGTCCATGGTACCAGCTCCGTTTCCAGACCTCTTTCCACGTCCATGGTACCAGCTCCGTTTCCAGACCTGCTTCCACGTCCACGGTACCAGCTCCGTTTCCGGACCTGCTTCCATGTCCATGGTACCAGCTCCGTTTCCAGACCTGCTTCCACGTCCACGGTACCAGCTCTGTTTCCAGACCTGCTTCCACGTCCACGGTACCAGCTCCGTTTTCAGACCTGCTTCCACATCCACGGTACCAGTTCCGTTTCCAGACCTGCTTCCACGTCCACGGTACCAGCTCCATCTCCAGCCTTGCTTCCACGGTACCAGCTCCATCTCCAGGCTTGCTTCCACGGTACCAGCTCCATCTCCAGGCTTGCTTCCATACCCACGGTACCAGTTCCAGATCCTATCTTCAAGTCCAACTCCTCTACCCTGGTCTGTTTCAAAGACTACAGTTCATGTTACCTACCCCTACAATACTTCGTTCTGGACTTTATTCTTGTCAAAGAAATCTTTGCGTTCTCTTCTGTTCCGGACTTCTATTTTGTTCCATCCAGTAAATATTCAATTGCTCATACATCTCCTGGCCTCCTTCTTCGGCTTGCCATTGGGTTCCATACGTACAACACTACACAGGGGTCATAGCCTCTGCCCTTACATTGGGTCTGTTCGGATCAATTCAGGATTTTTTCTTTGAGCAAGTCGGTTACAATATCAGCAATTTGGAATTCAGAATAATCCGAAAAGAATTCCATATGTCTAATCTATAAATGTAACAACATCAATCCGTAATGTCCGCATTAGACACTTACGTTTATAGCCATCCTGTAGATCAGACGTCCATTCCTTACACACTGGCTCTTTAAGTCTGCGGTGCGTTACCGTGGCTTGTATAGTGTACGGCTGGGTCACATTCACTTTCCCGCGCAGGTTGTCACACGTGCTGGTGGCATTGAACGTCCCATCCTGGTTCTCGCACATTATAAGTGTATTTTCCAGCTGCTGTTTCTCTGTACTGGATGGCGGCTGGATGAGATGCCAGGAAAAGGAGATGTCTTTAGGGCGGAAGTGATCTACATCCAAACTGAACGTACCGTCACCACAGCGAGTGATTTCCCGCACCCTCGGAATCTCTGTGTATTAAGAAAAAGGATCAATGTGTTTAATCTCCAATAAAAATATCAAATCGCATTATTATTCTTGCAGGTCCATATGATTACAATCGTTACCAGCTTTGATGATAATCAACACTTTCAACATCTTAAAAAACTCTACTGGTCATCACAATCTTCTCTGTACAGACCAGATGTCCGAATCGCCCCAACTCCACTATTACACGGGTGGCTGACCTTAGCACCCCATGTACCTGAGCTATATCTTCCTGAGTCTTCCTTAAGGTTGGCTGGGCTTCATGTGGAATGTATTTCTTAAGGTATTTGAGTCGCAAAGTTAGGCTGGCCGTCCACTGGTTCCTTATTTGTCTGACTAACAAGTCGGATTTAGTCGTCCATAGACGTACGACTAATCCTGCAAAACTGAGGAGATTCAAGCAACTTCCACTGCCTCCGACTTCCATTGGACAACATCTAACGACTACAGACTAGTGACCTTTCCCATTTGAAAAACATGAAAAAAAGATGGAGTTGACATACGCTGCAGTTCGCCACATACCGTCAGTCTTTGGCAGCAAGTAATGGTTAATCTATTCACAGAACGCCGAACTGCACTGAAATGTTGGTGAAATGTCTTCATTTTCAGTGATTTAGTTCGACAGGTTTAAACAGCCAAATCCCACAAGATTCAATGGAATTTTTTTTTTTAAAAATATTATTCAACCGTTTATCCTTTTCATTTTCAGAAAAAAAGTGTCTTTATTTATGTATTTTTGGTATCTATCTTTTTGAAATTGTGGATTGCCAATTTTTTTAAAAGGAGGCTTTTTTTATTCTGTAGCAGACCTTTTTATTCTTTTTTAAAGGAGCTTTTTCATTATTTAGACACATTTTCATGTATTTTTCTTGGTTTAAACTTAACCTATTAGAAGAATAGCAGAGTTACGGTTTATTTTTTCCTGCAGTCCAGCGGTCTTTGGCAGCGCTCAGCGGTCTATCCGATGGTCTTCCAGGGTCGGCCATAGTTGTTTGCAGTGGACGACCCAAGTCTTAAAATAAGTTGTCCGAAGTGTGACGACCAAGTCGTTCGTCCGACTATGGACCCAGTGGACGGCCAGCCTTATCCAGTGTTGCCATGTTGGTCTAAGGCCATGAATGAGAAACATTATCTAAATGTGTGATCGCCAGGTAGTGTTTCCAGGCGGGTTGGGCTGGTGTGTTGTAGGGGCTCCTGCATTGTACCTATGTGTTTCACCAGCAGCACTGGAGCACCTTAATATCTAGGAATGGAATATTATGCAACGGCATTTAGCTCCATCTATAACATATGGGAACCCAATATCCCAGCATAAATAGTGGGAATCAGTGCTTTCAGGGCAGTGAAGGTGATATTTAACAGATATTAATGGAATATTGCTTTAATTTTAAACCCTAAAACTATAACTAACCCTAACCTTGAAATTTCTTTTAAAAATGGCCGCACATTTAAACAAAGGATCCACCGAAGTCTATTCAAAAATAATCTTGCCAATGCTTGCTGCATTTTTTACTCAACATTTTTATTCTTGCAGCTTTTTTAAGCTTAGTTTTTTGCTAAAACTTTCTGTTTGGATGAGCCCTGTATGCTGGCGCAAGGGGATATTACCTCCCTCTCCTTCTAACACCTTCAGCTGGATGTTAACTGAGACGTTTATGGTAAGACGCAAATGGAAACCATTTGCATCTCCCGTTTTTCCATTCGTGGATCGCCTTTAACGTCCGTATTATGACCGATTGCTTTGCCAGCAGCTCGAGCCGTGATATTTATGAGTCGCAGAGTGATAACACCAGCAAACTTACTCACACAAGTGACATCTGCCTGGAGCGACTGGAGGATTCGTAGAGGAACACTGGAAACTATTTGTCCCTCTGCCCACATTAGTGAGGAAGCGGCGGATTGCACAGCTCTCTGCACTGAGGGATCTGAGGTGAGTATTGGATTTTTTGGTGGGGTCAGATTCCTGTGTTAAGTGATTTTGCTTCTGCACAATCCCTTAACACCGGCCTGTGACAACGGTTATTGTTCTCAGAATAAAGTTAGTTGTAGCTATAGAACGAGCTGGTTGGAAAAGCTTGTTCTTCCTCTGCTGGGGGCACTTTAAGGTCTCCCATATAATGTTTAGGAGAAGTTAATGTAAAGTAAACAACTGCTACATCTGAGACACAAGCTGACTTTGCGTCTCAGTAACAGGATGTTGTAAACTTGAGCACCGCACTTAAACCATTAGGCTATACGGCTCGAGCGCTGTGCTTAACGTCTGGTTGTGATCTGGCCCCCTATGTCTCTGGACATACATCTGAATACATACATTTAGTTTTTTTCGGCATTCTACTGAACATTTGCCACACGGTTTCAGAGTTTGGATGATACGGGGTCTCTTCTCTTCCCCAGAGTAAATTGTAGGGAAAGCAGCAGAGTTTGTAAAAGTGAAGTGTCCCAGCTGGGCTGTATTTACACCTTAGGAGCCTGAAGCAAGAAAGTGGGGTGCGCTCCTAACGTCTCCCCCCAAAAAAGGTGGCAGAATGACTTTTTTAAATTTTTGTTTATGACGGAAAATAAAAAACCTAACATTTAAAAAAAAAAAAAAAAAAAGCAGTTTCTCACAGGTTTTATTTGTTTGTTTCCTTTTTTTTTCTACAGAGCAAAGCGCTCCCTTGTGGCAGGTGCTTGTCGGCACATGCCTATTCTGCCTACTTATAAATCCGGCCCTGTGTCTCAGGATTTAGAAACAGATGATCATTGAAGAAGTAATTGATCAACAGAAAGATAAAGTGAATGATAACCAGCTTACTTCTCTTCTTGTGCCTACGGAAGTAGACAAGGAAAATGGCAGCTGCCGCCAGCAGCACGGTCACAAATGAGGCTCCTCCAACTGCCACCCTGTGTTTAACTGACAGATCTGAAAGGAAACGAGAATAAACAGAAAAGACAAACCGCACTTTATTTGATAATGATAACATCATTGATAAGCAGAGAAAATATACCGGAAGTGATCTCAGCGCTGGGAACAGCTGGAATAAAAGTCACAAAAGTCTATTGTTTCGATTTTCTTGGACAAAAGCGCACAATGTATTTTCTGATGGAACAACCTGTTAAAAACAACTTAGTGAAATCTTTTTGGACATTAATATCAGCGGAGATTTGGAAATTACATTAATTACCTCCATAAATCAAGTGGAAGTCTCCATGGAGGGGTCTGGAGAGAGACTCATGTTGGACCCTGCAGGAGAAGGTCCGGTTTCTGTCCTCCTCGGTGGGCATTATGGTCACCGTGCTGGTCATGCTGTACGTTCCGTCTGGGTTCCTCTGAGGTGTGGATACTGTGGAATTATTTAGGGTTTCTCCACCTCTGAACCATTTAACATTAATATCCCCCGGGTAGAAGCTGGTGATGGCGGCTCTCAGGATACTCTGCCGGTTTATAACCACGAGTCTCTCAGTGATCGTGATCTGGGGAGCAGCTGGAATGGAATTACAATTGTATATTTGTGTTATCACTGTATATTATAAAACAAACCTTCTCACATCTGGCAGATTGAACGTTCTACACCAATGCTACGGTTATAGAGCTTCTGAGACTCAAACTCAGAGACTTGGCCAAGGAAAAGCTCAGAAATCATTGGGATTTATAAAGTCTTTTTCTGCTGTTAATTTTCCTTGTTGATCCAGAATGAATGTTGGCGCAGCATAGGGAGAGTAAAGTACAGTAAGCTCGCACTAAAAAGCACTAATACCAATGCACTGATTTTTTTAACCTGTTAGCGACTGGGAGGCGATATGGGCGTAACGTTACACTATCACCTCAATTAACCTAGCGCTATCACTGACTTCTGATGATTAGGTGATAAGGCCCTATATCAGGTAACAAAGAGGTGGAGGACACTACTATAAACCCTTCTGCATTGGAGTCATACAATGCGCTACACTCATACAATGTTGTGTCGAGGTCTGGTACTGGCTGGGTACCGGCCAGGATGTTCGGTGTGGCCAAAGTGCAGTTTCATTGCCAGCGGAGGTATAGGATAAAGAGAACTTGAGGATCTTGGAAACTTGGACGTAGCGAGGAACCAGGGGAATAAATATAGAAGGTTGGGGAAGCAGATAATCAGGTTTGTAGTTGCAGCACATAGGACGGACGTGTGTGTCGGCAATAGGGCTTCAATGAATGAGCACTGACTGCATGGACGTGTGTCTTTTTATTAGGGGCAGTCAGGGCTCAATTAGTCACATGTTTCATGAAGCAAAGGAAGACAGGGCAGCACCTTTCTTGTGATACTCAAGGTGCAGCAATAGTATGCGCCTTCTTACAGCGCCGACGGCTAGGACCATGACATGTTGTTAGTTTGTGGGTTGAATTTTTGGGATTTAAAGTCTGGCGTTTATATCAGCTTCTATCACTGTGTCATACATAGAGATTTCAGATCTTCTATGGACTAACTTTAATTCCAGCACATTTTTCTACAATCTTGTGGGTTTGGTTGGTCTGTGTCGCTTTATTCTTGGTTTGAGCAAAGTTCACTGTAATAACGGTTAACCCTGAGGATATCATTTGTGTGACTTGTTTCAGTTCATGTCGTCGCAAGTACAGTTTGTGGTTGCATTGCTTTAAAATGAAATCAGAGGAGGTGGGCAACTTGGCGGCCGACCCGCTCCCTGTCCCCATAACTCACACCCTTGGCAAGTCGATGGTTTGTCCTTGTCTATTCTAGCCTCTCAAATGCTGACATGGGGAGGGTTTGTATATGTTGGTTGTGTATGAATTAGAGGCAGTAGTGACTTGCAGAAGTGCAGCTTTACTTAGATTATTCAACAATAAAGAGTCAGCACATGTCAGACATCTGGTTACAGCAAACAGCAGAGATGGAAGAAGAAAAACCATAGAGAGGAGACAACAGGAAAAACAGGAACGTCCTTCCTGTAAACTTTACCAACAAGTCTATAGGCATAAATAGGCTTTTATCCTGAGTGTAACAGCGCCATCTACAGTCCAGGTGCCTATTACATCTTTACATAGTACAGTACATGCTGTTTTATTTCTACAAGTATCGTAGAGACTGCAGTCCCCTATCATTCGCTTACCGTCAATGTCTAACCGGATTTCTTTGTCCTGCCGTTCCACACTGTAAGACATTGAACACGTGTATATTCCACCGTCAGATATTGTTGTGTTTGAAATATACAAAGAGACGTCTCCATCTATTATTCGAGCTGTGTTTATGGACACTCTGGGGTCGGACGAGCTCATTTTATTGTCGTATGTCAGAACTTCCTTTTCTTTAATGCGCCAAGACAATGCAAGCTGCCCGGTGTCCACGGGGGTTTATCTATGGTGAAGGTGCAGGGAATCAGGACATCAGACCCCATTCTGGCTCGATGAAAGGTGGGGCCACCAGCTTCAGGACACCACCTGCAGGAACTGCAAGAACAGGACTGAATTATATATTATTTTATAAAAATGCCTGTTAACCTCTTAGTGACCAGGCAATTTTACCATTGTCTGTCAGAAAGTACCCACTGCTGGTTTTACATTTCTGCGCTGTTTGTGGTCACTAAGGGGTTAAACATTATGAGCAAAAATAGTATGCTGAGCTTGCTTCTCGGATGTAGTGCCTGGTTACTGTACATTAGTATCCTCTACATTTTTTACGAGAGACGTTAATATTCCCCAGCAGATGCAAACAAGCTATTCGCTTCAGCTCAATCACATAACACACAAAACTAAACCCACACATAAATAACGATAGGAATAAATAGTTCCCAGTGTTCCTCGCATATCTCTCCGCTGTCCCGGCTGGATCTCATTCTCCGAGCTCTTGTCCATCTCTATGGAATCCTATGGACTCCGTGAGCAGATAACACTGATAACACATTCGAGTCGTGATCAGGGCCACAGATTTCAAAGTATAGACATCACGAGTTGCGGATTATACAGGGTTATCCAAAGAGATCCGAATTGCTTGAGAAAGGTAACCGAACGCTGAAAATCAGCGTTCGGTTCCCTTTCCTGGCCATTCGGCTATCCAGAGAGCAGGCAATTCGCCAAATCCTGGCGAATTGCCTGAACATACGGTGCCTGTTCGGTGCCTGTTCGAGGGCAGTGAAATCCCCATAGAGAAGCACTGCTTCGGCTATTCAGAGAACACAAACCAGCAGTGAAAGGTTCCCCTAATGCCCTGCCATTCGGTGGTTTAATTCGACAGGTTTATTCAGGCGAATCCCATAGGCTTCAATGTTAAAAATATTCCCGTTTTAATTCAATATCTAATAAAGCATTCATTATAAAATTCTGCAGCAAAAAGTCTCTTTATTTATAGATTTTTTAGGATAGTTAAAGCATTTTTCTTATTTTTTTTTAAAAGTCCGATTTTTTTTTTTGATTTTTTTTTTAAGTTTACTTATTTATTCTGTAACAGCCCTCTTTATTATCATTCCCTGGACCTCCTGTGTAAATTTCAGACATTTTCGCTCAGTAGTTTCTTTGCAAACAGCGTTTCATTTTCACAGATTCATACAAACGGTTTTGCTAATTTATTCACTGCCTCCTCTACGTCTCAGCTGCTTCGGCTCTGTGTGATTCGGCTCCTGTTCGGCTCCTGTTCGGGTTTTTCGAAGGTTAATCCAGATGTTTTTGCGGGTTTTCGGCGTGCATTCGCTGGGTTTTGCGGTTAGTTTTCGTCGGGTTTGCGGTAGCCTTTCCCTGCAATTCGGGGACCCTGTGGTGCTTGCTGAATACACCGCAGGGTCACCGAAATGGGATCGGCACAAGGAACCGAATTGAAGAGAACGAAAAGTCACCGAATGTGCAGTGACTTTTAGAATCTCTTTGAATAACCCTGATAGTATAAATAATGTAATAGTAGACAAATTGAGGATTTACTGTAAATCAGTGTATTTTACGGTACTGGAATGGAGTTACGGGTATAGTGTAAAAGTGCAGACTTTCACTGTATGGACATTGCAAGTTTTTTTTGCGAAAAGGAATGTTACCGTAAAATATATTTACTATAAAATGTTTTTTATATAGAATTGATTTTTTATGTAAAATAAGTGGTTTAACATAAAAATTAAACAAAAAACCCTTTCTTTTTCTATATAAAAATATTTTTTTAATGCAAAAATTAGTAAATTTTTAAAATGAGGGGTTTATCCAAAAATTCTTTTCCTGCTAGAAAATTGCAGATTTTACATTGCAAGTTATGGGTTGACTGTGTAGATGCTGCGCAGCTCGTAACTTGCAATGTCCCTACGTAAAATAAGTTATTGTACAGTTAATCTGTAACTTGCAATTCCTTTACTGTAAATACACTATCAAGAAATGGAATACGCGGCGTTAGTTCAGTATAATCTGTGATTTTACAGTAAAGACGCAATGTCCGTGCAGTGAGATTAAACACGCAATGTCTGTATAGTGGGATTAAATGTGCAATGCCTGTACAGGGTTTTTAAGCGCACTATCTCCGTACAGTAAAGTCTGTGATTTTACAGTAAACACACAACGTGCGAGCATTAATATCTGTAGTTATATGAAACATGCATCGCACATGTCAGTAATGGTCAAAATATTGACTGTAGTTAAATGTATCACACACTAGTTTTGTACTTATTGGATTCCAGGCCAGTGTTGAGCATTTTGTCATTATATATATACAGGTTTATTCTTTCATTTCACAGTTAATACTTCTAATCTCAAATAAATAAACCTATATGCAGTTCAGGCTTTTGTTCCGCGCAGCATTGATTTTTTACTATCGTTTGCTTTATTCTTTATTGGCGAGAGCAATAAAACTGGTGAAGCAAAACATCACGCAAGTTTTACTGAATTATTAAGCAGCAAAAAAGTGTGAGATCTTTTACACAGAAATCAGCCGGAGCTGCCAAAAACTTTACCACCTATTGATAACAAAAAAGTTTTTTCATGAAAAATATTAAAGGAGGAAAAAAAAACAACTTAAACATGACTGCCCTGGCCGGACGAAGACACAGTGAACATTCATTATTGTGTTCCAGCCTCTGTTTGTAGCAAAGCCGCACATTCCCGCTCCATTGGATTTCCCGTAAAGCCCCGCCTTCATTTCCAGTCTGATAAATGAGATCAAGTTCAAGTAAAACTTACATGTTTGATGCAGAAATAAAAGGAGAAGAAAGGACCCAGCAAGGGGGTATATATGTGTATTCAGGGTCTCAAGATACAAATTCCCTGGGTAGGAACAGGGAGTTCTTGCCTGCCAAGTGCACCTGACACGCGTTTCGCCAGAAATGGCTCGTCAGGAGTGCTTACGGGCTAAGAGAAAGGCAGGGGTATTTAAATTGTGCATGTTCCGCCCCAGCCAGTAAACTAACCAATGGGACTGAAGAATAGCAGACAGTCAAATCATATGTCTACCATGAAGATTGACACGCGGAGGGTCCAATGGTGATCCATGTTTAGTTCAGCTACCAAGGTGACTGATAGAGCGAGTAAATCTCGCTTCACCATGGTTTCAATGTGAATCCGAGAGTCAAAGCCGTTTTGCAATTGATTAATAACAGTATGGTTTAATCATGCTTATTACCAGATTGTAAACATCACTAAGGCAGGATAATCGCTAAGCGGGATGGATTTAAGGAGTAATAAGATCGTAATTTGAAGGGTAGCCTAAGTTTAAACTGAAAACATTATGGCATGGGGGTGCAATATATTTTTATGGAGAAAAAGAAAGAGAGAGAAGCTAAAAATCTAGGAGTGTCCAGTGAAGACTATGTACACTTTGAAAATCTGTTGGCTCTCCTAGATGAATGTCCACCTGATTCAGCACATTTCTCAATAAAATTTAAGCTGAAAACGAAGTTTACTCCGTCATTTTCTGACTTTTCTAACCTAGAGGTCTTTGTCAACCTAGTTACATCTGAGATTGAATCCATTAAAAATAAAGATCTAAAATGGGAATCCAATTTATCTCAGTCTGAACAACTAGCTCTCAATGAATTACAGGATGTTCGCAATATCGTCATAAAACAGTCCGATAAGGGAGGCAACCTGGTAATAATGGACCGTAATGATTACATTGCAATGTGTATGTTACATCTTAACGACAACGATGGATATAGGAGATTGGAAAGTGACCCTACTTTGTTGTTTACTAAAGGTTTGGAGACTCTATTAACACAAGGTGTACAGTCTAAATTAATATCTGATGACAACTATAAATTCCTACTCCCGAAATATCCCACTATACCAACTTTATATTGTCTTCCTAAGATACACAAATCTCTCATCTCTCCACCTGGTCGCCCGATAATGTCGAGCAATAACTCACTGACCGAACGGGTCAGTGAATTTGTCGATTGCTACCTACGACCATTGGTACTTGATACTCCCTCTTATGTTAGAGACACTCAACACGTTTTTCAAAAACTGTCTGAAATTCATGTCTCTCCTGGCGCTATTTTAGTCAGCCTCGATGTTATTTCACTATATAATAACATCCCCCATCTGGTGGGATTACAAGCTACTAAACATTTTTTGAGTGGAAAATATTCTGAACAAGAAACGGAATTTGTCCTGTTCCTTTTGGAATATGTACTCAATCATAATTATTTCTTATTCCAAAATCAATTCTACCTGCAAACTCGCGGCATTGCCATGGGAACCTCTTGTGCCCCGAGCTATGCAAACTTATATCTCGCTTGGTGGGAAAAATTGTTTGTTTTCTCCACTGAGATGATGAGATTCACCAATTACGTCACTAAGTGGATGCGCTATATTGACGACATCCTGTTCCTCTGGCAGGGTCCCATCGAGATGTTGAATGAATGGTTGCCCTCTTGAATAATAATGAGATTGGACTTGGTTTAACTCTGGTGGTTGGAGGTAACAGTATTGAATTTCTTGATCTCAATATCACCATCAATTCGAATTTAGAATTGATTACCATACTTCATCGTAAACCAACAGCAACCAATAACTTCTTAAATTGGTTCTCTCATCATCCACAAAATCTCAAGAGAGGGATACCAATAGGCCAATATTTGAGGGCCAGATGCAATTGCACGTCCCTTAAAGATTTTCAACTAGAAGCCAACCTTCTAAAAGACATGTTTCTATCTAAGGGCTACCCGAGGAAATGTCTAAAGAGAGCATATCAAAGAGCCCTCTTAACTCCAAGGGATGAACTCTTGACCCCGAAAAAAAAGAGATGATAAGACATTTATAAGATTTATTGCCGATTATGATAATGGCTGGCCCAAAGTAAAAACTATTTGTGAAAAATACTGGCCTATCTTACATATGGAAAAATCTCTAGAAAGAGTTCTTACTCCCACCCCTTCGTTTACAGCAAGAAGGACAAAAAACTTGAGTGACAAATTGGTTCATAGTTTCTTACAATCAGAAAAAACCACATGCACCTGGTTGCAACAACCTAAAGGTGTTTATCAATGTACCCACTGTAAAGCTTGCAAATTTGTTAATAAGTCACAACAATTTACCAACAACATCACCGGGCGTCACTATGATATCAGACAATTTATGAATTGCTCCAGTAAAATACTTGTTTACCTCATTACATGTGAATGTGGAGTACAGTACGTCGGTAAAACGATACAACAATTCAAACGTCGTATCCTTCAACATATCAACTCTGTTCATAACACCTTGAGACCTCGGTCTCTAGACATGTCCGAAACCAGCACGACTCAGATCCTTCATGTCTATTCTTCCAAGCTATTGAAAAGATGGTCTGCGGACCCAGAAAGGGAAATTTTGACAAGAATCTCTGTCAGAGAGAATCCTTTTGGATATATACACTTAAAACCCTGTATCTGCATGGTCTAAATGAGGACTTTAATTACACACCATTTATTTGACCATTTGGTCTTTATTTTCCAATATGGTTCATTTTTCAGACATTTTTTGTTCTCTGCTTTCCTCCTTATACTTCACAAACCAGAATTCAATATTAACATTATTTACATATTTACATATAAACATTCTGTCAATTTTTGTTTAAATGAGTATGCAAATTGTACTATTCTCTATTTATAGTTCCAAGACGTATATATATATATATACTCCATAATACTTTTTTGCTTTCCAACTATTGGGGCTGCCGTATATACACCCATTTTATTATTCTTTATCTTAGTCATATTATTTTTCAGCATTATTACATATATTCATCACCGACAGCTAGTCGCTTGTTCTCCATGATAGTGGTATCAAATTGTTCTATCCATGATGGTTTGTCATTTTTTTTCCCTTCCCTTCTCCCATTTGTTCATCGCATCACCATATACAATCACAGCCACTATTTAACAATCTTATTTTCATCATCAATGGCTGTTCATATTATATATATCACCTTTTTGACATCAGCATTAATTTGCTTAATTCATCACCATCATTTGGGTCAATTTGAATTACTTAAAATTTGCTATAGGTGGTTATGTCTCTTTATAGACATTGTTTATATGACCCTTACCGGTTTAGAGAGATAAGTCCTTACCACAACCATCTAATTGCAGCTAATTTTCACCATCAATTAATTAGACTCAAGATTTTTTATTATTTTTTATCGTTTGTCCATCTTTCAATAACATATGCCAGTTGTGATGTGGCTGATCAGTGAACGATGTCTCTTTTAATCACAATTACATCTGTTTTCATTTGACTTTATAATTCTACTATTGTCATGATTAGTACAATTGGGCTTTCAATACATATATTTTTGAAGGCTATACTATTCTTTTATTAAAACAAATGAAGTTAATGCCTATTTAACTGGCATATTTTTGATTTATATATGGATTCATTTGTTAATTCCATTTGACTCGATCTATTATCCTGTTATCCACATCAAACAATTCATTAAATAATGAATGTGGTTAAAACGGCTCCTGACACCTCTGAGTTACTAGATAGCCATATGATGCAAGATCAAATTAAGTAACGAGGTTGCCGAGGATAACTCTTTGCCATTTTGAGTATAGCACCATCATTATTACCACTATTGCACCCCCATGCCATAATGTTTTCAGTTTAAACTTAGGCTACCCTTCAAATTACGATCTTAGTACTCCTTAAATCCATCCCGCTTAGCGATTATCCTGCCTTAGTGATGTTTACAATCTGGTAATAAGCATGATTAAACCATACTGTTATCAATCAATTGCAACACGGCTTTGACTCTCGGATTCACATTGAAACCATGGTGAAGCGAGATTTACTCGCTCTATCAGTCACCTTGGTAGCTGAACTAAACATGGATCACCATTGGACCCTCCGCGTGTCAATCTTCATGGTAGACATATGATTTGACTGTCTGCTATTCTTCAGTCTCATTGGTTAGTTTACTGGCTGGGGCGGAACATGCACAATTTAAATACCCCTGCCTTTCTCTTAGCCCGTAAGCACTCCTGACGAGCCATTTCTGGCGAAACGCGCGTCGGGTGCACTTGGCAGGCAAGAACTCCCTGTTCCTACCCTGGAATTTGTATCTTGAGACCCTGAATACACATATACACCCCCTTGCTGGGTCCTTTTGATAATGAAAATTTGGGCAATTATCGTGGTACGCTTATATTGGGCTATTTGAGCCAATTCTTCTAAACAGGAGATTCTTGCTTTTGTCCTTTCTGCTTTTTTACGTGCAGTTTCTCATGGTCTAATACTGTTACCAATCTTCAAACTTGTTACAATACCTTGAAGTGATCCTTGAAGGTCACTTGCTTTATTGATTATTGATCATATCCTCTGCCATTATACATAATATTTCTTGCCGAATTGTTTTTATTATATATTGTTTTGTGAGCACTGTCTATTTATGTTTATTTGTCTGTCAATTTTAACTTAGTTCAATAAAAGTTAATTATTAATTTGGTCTCTGGGAGACACTAGTACTCTGATGTTTCCATCAGAGTAACTGAAGTTGATTTCAAAGCAGACGCTTTCAGTTTCAGGTACAGAGGGCTGGTACCAGGAAGCCGAGGATCTCAAGATTCCATCCAATGAAAGATTAACATACAGGTAGAGACAAACATTTAACAGGAATGGAGAAAAAAATACTAAAGATGTTTATTGACTAATCTCTGAATTTGCAACAGTATAATCCGAACAGTTAATTTCATCGGTCGGTGCAAATTCGGGGCAATTTGAGGATTCACAAAGCATGCATCGCACATAAGTAGAAAAACATGCATCGCGCATAAGTAGTCAGAAATGGTCAAAATATTGACTGTAGTAAAATATATCACACAATAGTTATTGGCGAGAGCAATAAAACTGGTGAAACAAAACATCACGCAAGTTTTATCGAATCATTAACCCTAAAAGATTCTTTAGGTACATAAATTCTAAAAAAACCCAAGAGTGAAAATGTAGGTTCACTAAAATCTGAGTCAGGGTTATTGTTAACTGAAGATCAGGATAAGGCAGAAATTTTAAATGATTATTTTTCTTCAGCATTTATCAAAGAGAAACCTATAACAGGAGACATGAAATTCATTAATAAAAACTTACTAATACAAAGTGACTGGTTGACTCAGGACAAGGTTTTGCAGAAATTAAACAATGTGAATGTGAATAAAGCCCCAGGGCCAGATGGAATTCACCCGCGAGTACTGAGGGAGCTATGTGTTGAAATATGTAAACCTCTGTTCTTAATCTTTCAAGATTCTTTTCTTTCAGGAATAGTACCAGAGGATTGGAGAAAAGCTGACGTGGTCCCTATATTTAAGAAAGGTTTAAAATTTGTGCCTGGGAATTATAGACCTGTGAGCTTAACATCTGTGGCTGGGAAAGTATTTGAGGGGTTACTAAGGGATAATATTCAGGAATTTATTGGGAGGTATAATGTAATTGGCAAAAATCAGCATGGTTTCATGAAACACAGATCATGTCAGACTAACCTAATTACGTTCTATGAGGAAGTAAGTAGAAGTATAGATCAGGGGGTCGCAGTGGATGTGATTTACTTAGATTTTGCCAAAGCTTTCGACACAGTTCCACACAAAAGGTTACTATTTAAATTAAGAAAAATTATTCTAGATGAAAATACTTGTTCTTGGATAGAAAACTGGCTAAAAGATAGGGTACAGAGAGTGGTCATAAATGGTACATTTTCAAGATGGACACCAGTGGTAAGCGGTGTCCCTCAGGAGTCTGTTATAGGACCAATACTATTCAATTTATTTATAAATGACCTTGAGATAGGCATTGAAAGTCATGTATCAGTGTTTGCAGATGATACAAAACTAGGAAAAGTAATACAATGTGAGCAGGATGTTACTTCGCTGCAGAGGGATTTAGATAGATTGGGGGACTGGGCACTTAAATGGCAGATGAAATTTAATGTAGATAAATGCAAAGTTATGCACTTTGGAGTGAAGAACACACAAGTAACTTATACCCTAAATGGTACTGAGTTAGGGAAATCCAAGCATGAGAAGGATTTGGGAATAATCATAGACTTCAAACTAAGTAACAATGTGCAATGTCAAACAGCAACCGCCAAGGCCAGCAAGGTATTGGCATTAAAAGGGGAGTTCACTCACGGGATGAAAACATAATTTTGCCTCTGTATAAATCAATGGTCAGGCCGCACCTTGAATATGCCGTGCAATTTTGGGCACCTGTCTTTAAAAAAGATATTATAGCGCTAGAAAAAGTGCAGAGACGGGCAACTAAATTAATAAGGGGAATGGAAGGGTTAAGTTATGAGGAAAAACTAACAAGCTTAAACCGGTTTAGTTTAGAGAAACGGCGCCTTTAGAGGGGATCTGATAACCTTATATAAATATATACAGGGCCATTATCAACCATTGTCTGATAACCTATTCATTAACAGGACTATACATAGGACAAGGGGTCATCCATTTAGACTGGAAGAAAGGAAATTTAGCTTAAAGCATAGGAAGGGTTATTTTACGGTGAGAACAATAAAGCTGTGGAATTCTCTGCCTGTTGAGGTGGTTGGGTCAGAGTCTGTACAGACTTTTAAAAAACGACTGGATGACTTCCTGCAGACACAGAATATTAAGGGTTATAATATTTAATATTGGGTAAAAAGCTTCTTGATCCAAGGAGAAATCTGACGCCATCTGGGGTCAAGAAGGAATTTTTTCCCAGCATGTTGCATATTGGCAAGCATTTCAGACTGGTTTTTTGCCTTCTTTTGGATCAACAGCAGTAGGTTATGTGGGAGAGGCTGAACCCAATGGACGCATGTCTTTTTTCAGCCTATATAACTATGTAACTATGTAACTATGTAATTAAGCTGCAAAAAAGTGAGAGATCTTTTACACAGAAATAAAGCTGGAGCTGCAAAAACATTGCCACCATTAATAAAATAAAAAGTTTTTTCATGAATTGAAAACTATTAAAAGAGAAAGAAAAAGCAACTTAAACATGACTGTCTCGGACAGATGAAGACACAGTGAACATTCATTATTGTGTTCCAGCCTCTGTCTGTAGCAAAGCCGCACATTCCCGCTCCATTGGATTTCCCGTAAAGCCCCGTCTGATAAATGAGATCAAGTTCAAGTAAAACTTACATGTTTGATGCAGAAATGAAAGGAGAAGAAAGTTGAGTTGCTCCATGATCTGTGACTCGTTTTTGAAAGCAGACGCTTTCAGTTTCAGTTACAGAGGGCTGGTACCAGGAAGCCGAGGATCTCAAGATTCCATCCAATAAATAAATATTAACATACAGGTAGAGATAAACATTTGACAGGAATGGGGGAAAAATACTAAGGTGTTTATTCACTAACCTCCGAATTTGCCGGCGAATAATCCAAACGGTTAAATTCATCGGCCGATGCAAATTCGGGGATTCAAAAAGCTGTCAATGTACCAAATACAGGTAAAGTGACAATAAAATACAGTGTAATCCAGTGGACTTTGCTGCAATTCAGTGGCGTTCGGCGGCACCAAAATTGTCGCATAGAGATCTAATGGTTTGTCTATTCACAGAATGCCGAATTGCACCAGAATGTCGGCAAAACTAAATTTTTGGTGTTTCAATTCGACAGGTTTAAACAGGCGAATCCCATAGGTTTCAATACAATAAACTGAATATCTTGATTCATTTTTTAATTTTTTATTTTTTTAATAAAAAAACAATTTATTATTTTAATTTTTGTACAAAACCTTTTTGTATTTTTAAATGACCATCTTAAATTTTGTAAAAATACATTTTTTTTTTTTATTGTTTAACCCTTTCACTGCTGAGGCATTTCTCCCCTCTGTGCTGAGCTTATTTTTACCGCTTTCGCTCATCATGTTTAAACGCGATTTGAAGCCACATTTTATTATATGACCCAGACATGTTAGATATCGTTCTTTCCGGCAGATTCTGCAGATTCATAATATATAATTTTTATATGTATACGTCATGTTCTGCCTGTATATTATGACAAAAAATGCAATAAAAATTGAATTTTTAATCATCTGCAGCGTGTAAAGTGTTTTTTTCACATTTTATCACATGAATATTTGCGGTTATATTTTCTATGGGGTGCGCTTGTACAAAAATTAGAAATGGGGACTTATTACATTTTTGGGGGGAATTACGTGATTTTTAGCAAACGCACACCATAGAAAAAAATCATTAGTGCAGCATCATTGTTCACATTATAACTGAAATGGGAACAATATTGCTGCATTAATAAAAATAACACACAAAAAAATACATGTTTTTTTATTATTATTATTTTATTTTTATTTTATTTTTACTTTATACCTGGTCATATTGGGTATCATTCGAAAGGCCATGCTCAGGCTGCCACGGTTCTGGAGATATCGGGGTTCAAACGAACCCCCTATCTCCACCAGGGGATTTCCTGGCTATCTGACGTTATAACGCTATGCATGAGGACGTCAGGCAGCGAGGGGGGACCCGGGGGTGGAGCCGCCATCCAAGATGGTGGCCACCACCAGAGCTAGGCCGCATTTCAGTGCGACCCGGTGCCTAAGGGGTTAAAGCCAGGCACCGCTTAAAAGGGGAGACTCTCCTCTTTTAAGCGGTGCCTGGCTTTTTTTTGTGGGACCTCCCGATCGGGAGGGAGAGGGATCCGAATGGATCCCCCTCCCTTCCAGGCGATCTCCCGGCATTGCCGGGGGGTCGCCTGGAAATGACATCATCGCGCATGGCGCAATGACGTCATTTACGTCAGGAGGAGCTTGACTTCAGCGTCTGAGAATGCTGAAGTCAGAACGCCGCGGGACCCCGGACAGAGAGGTAAGGATCTCCGCTGGGGGTCCCGCAAAGCTGATGACGTGTGGGACACATCCTCAGCATACAGTGGGAGTAACTGAGGACGTGTCCCACACGTCGTCAGCAGTGAAGGGGTTAAAATATATTTTTGTATTATTTTTTAAGGACCTTTTTATTATTTAGGCACATTTTACTATATTATTTTTATTGATTTAACCTCCTAATCCTAACCCTACATCTTATCCTAATTCTTTCTAACCAGAATCATAATTCTAACCCTTTAGGCTAGGGTCAGACGAACGCATTTTTCGCGTCGTCCGTGGGAAAGTGCGGTCGAACGAACGGACGTATTTTCCCACGGAATGCGCGAAAGCGGTCATACGATGCGCATTTTTCGTGCGTGATTTTTTACGGATCGTCAATAAAACTCTTTTTGCGTCTGGACGTTATGTTGGCCGGACATTAGCAGCGTCTGACATCTCCTAATCACACACACACGCCTCTAGCGGACGCAGCGCACTCTGTACGTCAGTAGTAGCGGTTTGACGTTCTCGAAAAAATGCGTTCGTTTGCCACTTGCGTTGCGCGGACGAACTTTCGTGCGGCCGTACTTCGTATGTTCCCCGGCATTGGACGTCATTTGCTGCTAGCACGGCCGTGATTTCGTGCGTCTAAACGCACGTTAAAACTGCGTTCGTCTGACCCTAGCCTTAGATACAAAAAGGGCAAAGATCTTCTATTCAAGTAATGGTAGCGCCGTTGTGTTGTTTGAATAAACTCTTTATAGTTATTTTTCCCTTCAGATTAGAACAATATGATTGTTTGAAGCTCCTCGAGTATTTTACAAAGGGTGGAGTCTTTACCATAGAATACTGGTGGATATGGACACCAACATTTAATGTATCACAAAGGATAAACAATACCAAACATTTACTAGTAGTGCATAAATCTTCATTTCAGACTGAGGGAGGTGGGAGTTACAGTGCAAAGCACATTGAAGACACTTACCTTCCCATTCCAAGCCTCATTTAAACCTTAGATCAGTGGTTCCCAACCGCGGTCCTCAAGGTCCCCCGACAGGTCAGGTTTTCTAGATATCCAAAGCACAGCACAGGTGATATGATTTGCTGCTCAGTGATTGCAGGACCCAGTCTGCTTCTCCCCAAGGTAATCCTTAAAACCTGTCCTGTTGGAGGAACTTGAGGACCGCGGTGGGAACCACTGCTTTAGATCAAGCAAAGGTAACTCTTAGTTCCCCAAACTTAACCCTAACTCGCCATAACCTAAAATGCAGAATTCATGTTAAAGCCCACATCATTACAACATCGAGCGCTGTATTAGACACTTTATTATTGTGCTGCAGCCTTTGGAATTTACCGGATGCAGGACCCGGGTGGGCTGGTTTCCATGAGCAAGACCATGACAACTGTACTCCAAGGGTTCCTCAATAAACGTTCTTGAAATAGGAAAACCCTCAGAGAGGCCAGTTGTCACATGCTTTGGTCAGGAGCACAGGAGAAGTGTAAGAGGACCTGTGTTTAAACTGGCTCTTTATGGATTGAAGTGTGGTTTGAATCTACCCTTAGCTGACCATGACCAGCCCATTTCATGTATTCTCCAACTGACTCTTTGTTAACCATTCATATATCCAGGCCTGGTTTTTGTGCTGCTCACAGCCGGGCAGAACCTCTGGTATAAAGGTGTGCTCCCTGTAAACAGGTCCTCCTGCATACCTGCTGTCACACTGTGCGATGACGCCTCTACTTGGTTTCAGCACAAACTGTGTTCCCATGATGCTCCTCATCTGGTCCCTCCGGCGTAATAGGTAGTGTGTGAAAACCTGTTCCTTTTTGTCACATTCTATACTGCGCCCTCGTAAACCTGTGATCCCGCTTCACTGTGAGGTTAATAAGTCACGTTCACCGCACCGGTATACCCGCCTGCAGGGCCTACATTCAACACGTTATGGCTCATACCTGTTTACCTGCTGCACAAACCATGACAGCAATCATACAAACCAGTGGTCCGACACGTTCTGGAGACCAGTTACCAACGCTCCGGGTGATGGGGATTGTCCATTTACAGGACTCTCTGATAGGGAGGAACAGGACGCAGCTTCTCCGCCAGAGAGGGGCATTCTGGGTTTACGCTGCTCTATAGAGGTTATTCACTAACATCCGAATTTGCCACCGAATTGCACCGAGCGGTGAATTGCAACACATCTGCAATTTCGGTGCAATTCGTGATTTCATAAAGCTGTCAATTTGCCAAATACAGGAAAAATACGATGCAATTCGCCGAAATTCTGTAGCACCAAAATTGTCCCATAAAGAACTAATGGTTTGAGTGTTCACAGGACGCCGAACTGCACCGAAATTTCAGCATAATGACCTGATTTCACTGTTTCTATTCGACTGGTTTAAACAGGTGAATCCCGTAGGTTTCAACGTAATAAATAGAATATAATTTCTAAAATAATATTTAAGGACCATTTATTTTTATATTCTGCAAAAACCCTTTATAGTTTTCAATCTTTTTAAAGACCTCTTCTATTTTGTTTTTTAAAAATTAGTTTTTTAGTTTTTTTAAAGACGTTTTCCTATTATTTTTTAACAGAGCATTTTATTAGGATTTAAAGGACTTTTTTTTATTTTTCCGACCCATTTTTTTATTTATTTTTTCGGTTTAACCGCCTGTCTGGAGAACATGACACTTCTTTTTTTGAAATTTTTCTTATTTTTATTTCGGTGAAATTTGCCGAGGCCAATTTAGCGCTTTTTGCCGACATCCGATAACTGCTTAGGAGGCTCCGTTCTCGATGAATATGGTGATTATTCAGTGATTAGTGAATGCACCACATTTTCGGCCAAATGAAATCGTCATGAAATGGGCCAAAATTCAAAGCACCGAAATTTTGGTAAATTTCAGTGCTTTGTGAATAGACCCCCTGTGTGTGTGTGATATTGATCTGCTGTAAATGCCAGAGCGGATTTAAACGTCGATGCTGTAACATGAACTATTTGAATGGCAGCAGATCAGCAGGACCTCCTGGGCGCTCTCCATTTTTTATTGTATTGGACGACCGCCTGGATATGGTGGCACAGAGACAAACGAGCTCAGAGGAGACGCGGAGTGCAAGATAAAAATGTTACAGGGTTATTCAGAGAGCGTGAAAAGCAGGAGAATGAAAAACTCTAGGTCAAAATAGCCGATTTTGAAAGTGAGATGAAAGGGAGAATTTTTCTGGTTTGGCTATTTTGACCTAGAATTTTTCATTCTCCTGCTTTTCACGCTCTCTGAATAACCCTGTTAGTGTATAGGTAGAGATAGATAAAGGATCTAATAATTAACACAATACCAATTAACAGCGATTGATTATTTGTGAGCCGCATCCTGTCATCTGTAGCTGCCGTGATATTTCCATCACACGTCGGGTGCCTTGACGTGACGGTGGCTTATTGTCTCAATGGCCGTTTACGTAAACCAAAAATCTCCCGGTATGTCGGTTTATAGGATTTAGGATGTGAGTGTGTGGGTGACACTTCTTACGTTTGTTACACACATGTAGACACACACAGTCCCACATACTTCAGTGCTGGAGACTGGATCGATCGTCTGTCCAAACCGATAGGAGAATTTGACTCTAGTCGGTGGTGGATCTATCTCCAGCACTCAATCTTCCTGAATGACTCTGCCTGCATTCAGCGCATCGATGATATTCTGTAATTCATTCACAAATGTACTAAGAGGATTGTGGAATGATTGTGTGCAAGATTGTTGCAGTGAAGGGGTTAACTGTGACTTCATCATCCTATGGGAAAGCTACAGTTTGACTTTACGTTGTTAGAATATTCACAGTTAATTTATATTCATATTTAAGCCCTTTGTGTAAATATTCCGTTTGCCGGACACCAAAATGCAGATTACATGGGAATTCCAGACAGGAAATGACGGCTTTTATAAAAGTGTTTTTTTTATATATATATATATTGCATTAAAATATCCAAAGGTAAAAATGAGACAAATCTTCTTTACAGTCACTGCGGTTACTGCGTCCAAAAACAACGATTAAACTAATCCAGATTGGATAAAAGGCGGGGGCCGGGAGGACAGAGGCCTAAAGATAAATCAGTCACTAACACCTCAAAATGATGAACGTACCTGAAAACATATAGGAAGAACACGAGAGATAAAAGGAATCCTAATACTCGAGGAGAAAAGAAAGAAAATATTTATTGCTTCTTTTAAACATGTTTACTTAGAATTATTAACTATAAATGGTAATAATATAAATATATATATTTTAAACAAGTATAGACGCACCAAGGGTCTCATACAATAAATATAAATCCACAATGACGCCAAAAGGACTGGACGTCAATTAAAAATTCACTTTTATTTATTAATCTATATAAAACTAAATATATACAAACAATATGTGCGTCTTTTATACCTCATATCCCAGAATGCACCTGGTAAGATATTATACAGTGTGCTACATGTGACATACAATCTAAAAAAACATGTTAAAGAACGTGACAGCGTAAAGCGCCGCTTCCCATTCCTGAGGTCAGGCCGGATTCCTTTCACATCCCGGGAAAAACCAGCAGGATTTATCATATACGTATTAAACTCTGATGTCAGGCACCTTATAACAATGTAACAAAACATTACAGAAATATAAATATACATAAAAGAAATAAAAAATGTATTAAACATTCCCCGCAGAATAGACGAGAGGCGGGAAACGGGGGATTAGCCATAAATCAGGATAATTTCCCCTAAACTCCAGGTTTAGTTTTACCTTTATATGAGTGAAAGAGTCGCACACGGCGCATTATCTATATATTATACACTGCACCAGCAACTGAGCTGTATAGAGGGGATTCTAAAACGTTATAATGTCTGCGTGTTCACCAGTAGAGGGGATTCTCACGCGTTATAATGTCTGCGTGTTCACCAGTAGAGGGGATTCTCACACGTTATAATGTCTGCGTGTTCACCAGTAGAGGGGATTCTCACACGTTATAATGTCTGCGTGTTCACCAGTAGAGGGGATTCTCACGCGTTATAATGTCTGCGTGTTCACCAGTAGAGGGGATTCTCACACGTTATAATGTCTGCGTGTTCACCAGTAGAGGGGATTCTCACACGTTATAATGTCTGCGTGTTCACCAGTAGAGGGGATTCTCACGCGTTATAATGTCTGCGTGTTCTCCAGTAGAGGGGATTCTCACATGTTATAATGTCTGCGTGTTCACCAGTAGAGGGGATTCTCACGCGTTATAATGTCTGCGTGTTCACCAGTAGAGGGGATTCTCACTCGTTATAATGTCTGCGTGTTCACCAGTAGAGGGGATTCTCACACGTTATAATGTCTGCAGGTTCACCAGTAGAGGGGATTCTCACACGTTATAATGTCTGCGTGTTCACCAGTAGAGGGGATTCTCACGCGTTATAATGTCTGCAGGTTCACCAGTAGAGGGGATTCTCACACGTTATAATGTCTGCGTGTTCACCAGTAGAGGGGATTCTCACGCGTTATAATGTCTGCGTGTTCACCAGTAGAGGGGATTCTCACGTGTTATAATGTCTGTGTGTTCACCAGTAGAGGGGATTCTCACACGTTATAATGTCTGCGTGTTCACCAGTAGAGGGGATTCTCACACGTTATAATGTCTGTGTGTTCACCAGTAGAGGGGATTCTCACGTGTTATAATGTCTGTGTGTTCACCAGTAGAGGGGATTCTCACACGTTATAATGTCTGCGTGTTCACCAGTAGAGGGGATTCTCACGTGTTATAATGTCTGTGTGTTCACCAGTAGAGGGGATTCTCACACGTTATAATGTCTGCGTGTTCACCAGTAGAGGGGATTCTCACATGTTATAATGTCTGCATGTTCATCAGTAGAGGGGATTCTCACGCGTTATAATGTCTGTGTGTTCACCAGTAGAGGGGATTCTCACACGTTATAATGTCTGCGTGTTCACCAGTAGAGGGGATTCTCACACGTTATAATGTCTGCGTGTTCACCAGTAGAGGGGATTCTCACGCGTTATAATGTCTGCGTGTTCACCAGTAGAGGGGATTCTCACATGTTATAATGTCTGCGTGTTCATCAGTAGAGGGGATTCTCACACGTTATAATGTCTGTGTGTTCACCAGTAGAGGGGATTCTCACACGTTATAATGTCTGCGTGTTCACCAGTAGAGGGGATTCTCACGCGTTATAATGTCTGCGTGTTCACCAGTAGAGGGGATTCTCACATGTTATAATGTCTGCGTGTTCATCAGTAGAGGGGATTCTCACACGTTATAATATCTGTGTGTTCTTCAGTAGAGGGGATTCTCACACGTTATAATGTCTGCGTGTTCACCAGTAGAGGGGATTCTCACACGTTATAATGTCTGCGTGTTCTCCAGTAGAGGGGATTCTCACACGTTATAATGTCTGCGTGTTCACCAGTAGAGGGGATTCTCACACATTATAATGTCTGCGTGTTCACCAGTAGAGGGGATTCTCACGCGTTATAATGTCTGCGTGTTCACCAGTAGAGGGGATTCTCACACGTTATAATGTCTGTCAGGGTTATCCAAAGAGATTCGAATTGCTTGAGAAAGGTAACCGAACGCTGAAAATCAGGGTTCGGTTACCTTTCCTGGCCATTCGGCTATCCAGAGAGCAGGCAATTCACCAAATCCTGTCGAATTGCCTGAACATACGGTGCCTGTTCGGTCCCTGTTCGAGGGCAGTGAAATCCCCATCAAAAAGCACTGCTTCGGCTATTCAGAGAACACAAACCAGCAGTGAAAGGTTCCCCTAATGCTCTGCCATTCGGTGGTTTAATTCGGCAAATTTATTCAGGAGAATCCCATAGACTTCAATGTTAAAAATATTCCCGTTTTAATTCAATATCTAATAAACCGTTCATTATAAAATTCTGCAGCAAAAAGTCTCTTTATTTATAGATTTTTTAGGATACTTTAAGCATTTTTCTGAATTTTTTTAAAAAAAAATTAAAAGTCCGATTTTTTTTTTATTTTTTTTTCAGTTTGCTTATTTTTTTGTAACAGCCCTCTTTATTATCATTCCCTGGACCTCCTGTGAAAATTTCAGACATTTTCGCTCAGTAGTTTCTTTGCAAACAGCGTTTCTTTTTCCCAGATTCATACAAATGGTTTTTCTAATTTATTCACTGCCTCCTCTACGTCACAGCTGCTTCGGCTCTGTGTGATTCGGCTCCTGTTCGGCTCCTGTTCGGCTCCTGTTCGTCTTTTTCAAAGGTTAATCCAGATGTTTTTGCTTGTTTTCAGCGTGCATTCGGTTAGTTTTCGTCAGGTTTGCGGGAGCTTTTCCCTGCAATTCGGGGACCCTGTGCTGTTTGCTGAATACACCGCAGGGTCACCGAAATGGGATCGGCAAAAGGAACCGAATTGAAGAGAACGAAAAGTCACCGAACGTGCGGTGACTTTTCGAATCTCTTTGGATAACCCTGTGAGTGTTCACCAGTAGAGGGGATTCTCACGCGTTATATGTCTGCGTGTTCACCAGTAGAGGGATTCTCACGCGTTATAATGTCTGCGTGTTCACCAGTAGAGGGGATTCTCACACGTTATAATGTCTGCGTGTTCACCAGTAGAGGGGATTCTCACACGTTATAATGTCTGCGTGTTCACCAGTAGAGGGGATTCTCACGCGTTATAATGTCTGCGTGTTCACCAGTAGAGGGGATTCTCACACGTTATAATGTCTGCGTGTTCACCAGTAGAGGGGATTCTCACGCGTTATAATGTCTGCGTGTTCACCAGTAGAGGGGGATTCTCACACGTTATAATGTCTGCGTGTTCACCAGTAGAGGGGATTCTCACGCGTTATAATGTCTGCGTGTTCACCAGTAGAGGGGATTCTCACACGTTATAATGTCTGCGTGTTCACCAGTAGAGGGGATTCTCACGCGTTATAATGTCTGCGTGTTCACCAGTAGAGGGGATTCTCACACGTTATAATGTCTGTGTGTTCACCAGTAGAGGGGATTCTCACACGTTATAATGTCTGCGTGTTCACCAGTAGAGGGGATTCTCACGCGTTATAATGTCTGCGTGTTCACCAGTAGAGGGGATTCTCACACGTTATAATGTCTGCGTGTTCACCAGTAGAGTGGATTCTCACACGTTATAATGTCTGCGTGTTCACCAGTAGAGGGGATTCTCACACGTTATAATGTCTGCGTGTAAACCAGTAGAGTGGATTCTCACACGTTATAATGTCTGCGTGTTTACCAGTAGAGAGGATTCATATGCGTTTTAATGTCTGCGTGTTCACCAGTAGAGGGGATTCTCACGCGTTATAATGTCTGCGTGTTCACCAGTAGAGGGGATTCTCACACGTTATAATGTCTGCGTGTTCACCAGTAGAGGGGATTCTCACACGTTATAATGTCTGCGTGTTCACCAGTAGAGGGGATTCTCACGCGTTATAATGTCTGCGTGTTCACCAGTAGAGGGGATTCTCACACTTTATATTGTCTGCGTGTTCACCAGTAGAGGGGATTCTCACACATTATAATGTCTGCGTGTTCACCAGTAGGGGATTCTCACGCGTTATAATGTCTGCGTGTTCACCAGTAGAGGGGATTCTCACACGTTATATTGTCTGCGTGTCACCAGTAGAGGGATTCTCACACGTTATAATGTCTGCGTGTTCACCAGTAGAGAGATTCTCACGCGTTATAATGTCTGCGTGTTCACCAGTAGCGGGGATTCTCACACGTTATAATGTCTGCGTGTTCACCAGTAGAGGGGATTCATACGCGTTATAATGTCTGCGTGTTCACCAGTAGAGGGGATTCTCACACGTTATAATGTCTGCGTTTCACCAGTAGAGGGGATTCTCACGCATTATAATGTCTGCGTGTTCACCAGTAGAGGGGATTCTCACACGTTATATTGTCTGCGTGTTCACCAGTAGAGGGGATTCTCACACGTTATAATGTCTGCGTGTTCACCAGTAGAGAGGATTCTCACGTTTATAATGTCTGCGTGTTCACCAGTAGAGGAGATTCTCACACGTTATAATGTCTGCGTGTTCACCAGTAGAGGAGATTCTCACACGTTATAATGTCTGCGTGTTCACCAGTAGAGGGGATTCTCACACGTTATAATGTCTGCGTGTTCACCAGTAGAGGGGATTCTCACACGTTATAATGTCTGCGTGTTCACCAGTAGAGGGGATTCTCACGCGTTATAATGTCTGCGTGTTCACCAGTAGAGGGGATTCTCACGCGTTATAATGTCTGTGTGTTCACCAGTAGAGGGGATTCTCACGCGTTATAATGTCTGCGTGTTCACCAGTAGAGGGGATTCTCACACGTTATAATGTCTGCGTGTTCACCAGTAGAGGGCATTCTCACGTGTTATAATGTCTGCGTGTTCACCAGTAGAGGGGATTCTCACACGTTATAATGTCTGCGTGTTCACCAGTAGCGGGGATTCTCACACGTTATAATGTCTGCGTGTTCACCAGTGGAGGGGATTCTCACACGTTATAATGTCTGCGTGTTCACCAGTAGAGGGGATTCTCACACGTTATAATGTCTGCGTGTTCACCAGTAGAGGGGATTCTCACGCGTTATAATGTCTGCGTGTTCACCAGTAGAGGGGATTCTCACGCGTTATAATGTCTGCGTGTTCACCAGTAGAGGGGATTCTCACGCGTTATAATGTCTGCGTGTTCACCAGTAGAGGGGATTCTCACACGTTATAATGTCTGCGTGTTCACCAGTAGAGGGGATTCTCACGCGTTATAATGTCTGCGTGTTCACCAGTAGAGGGGATTCTCACGCGTTATAATGTCTGCGTGTTCACCAGTAGAGGGGATTCTCACGCGTTATAATGTCTGCATGTTCACCAGTAGAGGGGATTCTCACACGTTATAATGTCTGCGTGTTCACCAGTAGAGGGGATTCTCACGCGTTATAATGTCTGCGTGTTCACCAGTAGAGGGGATTCTCACACGTTATAATGTCTGCGTGTTCACCAGTAGAGGGGATTCGCACACGTTATAATGTCTGCGTGTTCACCAGTAGAGGGGATTCTCACACGTTATAATATCTGCGTGTTCACCAGTAGAGGGGATTCTCACGCGTTATAATATCTGCGTGTTCACCAGTAGAGGGGATTCTAACACGTTATAATGTCTGCGTGTTCACCAGTAGAGGGGATTCTCACACGTTATTAATGTCTGCGTGTTCTCAGTTTTTTCGACGTTATTTGTGTCTTTTCTTTGTTATACGGGTATATAACTCATTGCTTTCGTGAATTTTGAAGCTGGAAAACATGTAAGAGTCACATTAACAATGTAAAGATTCCGCTGTCGCCTAATTCATGCAGCGTGATGACGTCATAGTCATAAATATCACATTGTGTCAGAACACGTCTGTGTAAATATGAGACGCAGAAATGATCCACCTCCAATATCACACAGACATGTCGTTGTCCCTATCCCCTCCCAGTCTCAGTTCCCTACAGATATTCGGCTCCCTCCTTCCCTGCGCGTTACTCTCCGCGGTCGGTGACATTTTTGAGGTCTGAAGTAAGTGCTGGAAGGTAAATGCTTCTTCTGGCAGAAATCTCCCGCTGACTCCCTCATATAAACCATGGATTTTCCAAAAGGCTCATTAAACCAGAATTAAAAGGACATTCAATAAAAAAACAGCATTGGTAGATGCTGATGACAACCTTTATTAAGTGATTTTACTCACCTTTTCTCCCTCGCCGCGCGCTGCTCCTCCTTTTCTGCTCAAGGACTCCCAAACCCGGACGTTCCTGAAGCTTCTCTGTGCAATTTACACTCTTACACAACATGTGTAGGAACCGCAAATTGCGAGGGATCATAGGACTCGCACACTTTACATACACAGGTTCAGTAGCGCCTGCACAGAACAATGTATCGGAGAGGCGTGCATGTACAAATCCGATCCATCAGCTGCCTCTATGAGATCACTCGCTTTCGTGGGCGTCTCAGAGGAGGATGTCACACTCTGTTCGCGTACCCATGTCACTACTAGTGACTGATCTGGTGAATTTCTATTTCCCCGTCTGCTGGTGATGCTGGATGGGATGGAGGAAACTCCTCCACTTCACTCAGCTTTCTGACAGATTGGGGGAGCGGCACCCCATGCATCCTGACCACAAGATAAAGGGACACTATTTATCCTGAGTGAATTTCCCTGTACGGTGCAATTTCGTGAACATTCGGCTTAAAAGCTGGCAGTTCGCCAAATATTGTCAAATTGCCTGCAAAATACAGTGAAATACTTATTTCGGATGCCCTCAGCGGTTTTGGGTGGATCGTCAGGTGCATTCGGCGGTCTTGCGGTGGTTTTTCAGAATGCGTTCTGCTTTTCCCTGCACTTCGGGGACGCTATGGTTAATGCTGAATTCACCGCAGGGTCAGCGAATTTGATTCCCTGAAGTTCGGGGAATGAGAGAGCACCAGAATAGGACAATGTTTTGGTTTTCGATTATGGTCTAATCCGTTCAAATGGATCACCTGCTATTTAGATAAAAAGTATTGGTCAAAACTCACAAATATCTTTTTCCGAAATTAAACTGAGCCTAAAAAGCAATAACTCCATGTGTAACGTTAAAGTGCGAGTAGTGGAGTTATTTTTATCTGCAATTACTTTTACTTCAGAAACACGATTATCTGTTACTATTTTACATATAATGGACTCACCCGTCACATGTAGCGGTTCGGTTCTTCTCCCTATCGCCCCCTTCAGGCTGGGATGCTCCACTCTGCAGGTAAATACTGCTCCATCATCCGACTCATACGATGGAATGAAAACCAGATGCGCCGTACAGCTGTATGTGTGATCCTGCTGCTTCTCATGCTGGAGATCTGGGATCTTGTAGCGAGGATCATGTTTAACATTAACCCATTCATTAACAATAACCCGTTCATACATTTCCTTCTCCTTTAACCAGGTCACAGTCAGAGCGTCGGGGAAATATCCAGAGATTTTACACTGCAGTTTGGATTCTGTGCCGTGATCCAGAGCTTCGATTTCTATCTCACCGAGGACAGGACGCCAGGGAAAATCTGTAACATACAATATAAAGGACAGAAAACTGAAAAAACACAGAGTATCAATAATATACAGATATGAAGAAACTGTCATAGTCACTCTCTGGGGCATCAGCAGCAAATAATAATAATCATCATTTGGATTTATAGAGCACTGAGAGCTTTAAAATAAAATAAAAAGAAAGTAATAAATGTACAAACTGTCTTACAGGACGGACACATGAGGCTCTGATCAGAGGAGCTTACAATCCAGAGGGCTCTGAATAACTAATGCATATCTCTAGATATCCAGAATATCTTGGTGCGTCCCCTGTGAGACACAGATCTGTTCCTGCTCCCAAAAACCTGCCGAATGATGGATCCATCCACAGATAACACAGAGAACAGGATCAGTATTGCAATAAAAAGCAAAAAGTGCTCCTTATAGGAGAGAAAATGGGGGGGGGGAATGTGTATGTGTGTATATGTATCCTTAGACTTCCATACGCCTCATCCCAAGGCCCGACAATACAGCAACAAAGTAAATGAAGTGAAGTCTGTACAGGTGTACTGCAGGGTTTGGATCCCCTGTGAAGTGTGTGTATGGAACCCAATGGCAAGCTATGGATAAGGAAATCAGGAGGCGATGGAGAGTAAAGTAATCTTTAGTGAACCAAAAATAGTAGTTAAAGTCCAGAAAATAATACAGTCAATAAGGTTGGAGTGGAATTCGTTAAACAGAGTCCCAGGAACAACAACGGACAATAACGAGGATGATGGCGTGGTCGATGGTACAATCCGGGTCGAAGGGTTGAAGAAGGTGGCGTAGTCGTTGACACAATCCGGTCGAAGGGTTGAAGAAGGTGGCGTAGTCGTTGGCACAATCCGGGTCGAAGGGTTGAAGAAGGTGGCGTAGTCGTTGGCTCAATCCGGGTTGAAGAAGGTGGCGTAGTCGTTGGCACAATCCGGGTCGAAGGTTGAAGAGGTGGCGTAGTCGTGGCACAATCCGGGTCGAAGGGTTGAAGAAGGTGGCGTAGTCGTTGGCACAATCCGGGTCGAAGGGTTGAAGAAGGTGGCGTAGTCGTTGGCACAATCCGGTCGAAGGGTTGAAGAAGGTGGCGTAGTCGTTGGCACAATCCGGGTCGAAGGGTTGGAGAAGGTGGCGTAGTCGTTGGCACAATCCGGGTCGAAGGGTTGAAGAAGGTGGCGTAGTCGTTGGCACAATCCGGGTCGAAGGGTTGGAGAAGGTGCGTAGTCGTTGGCACAATCCGGGTCGAAGGGTCAGGAGATACGTGATCAAGGAATACGAGGAACTCTAGGAAAACTGAGGCGGAAGGCACAGTAGAACCTGGATAATGTGCTGGGAAGGAAGGCGGATTTAAATAGGGTTCATGGGATCATGAAAACGTCTCTCACCTGGTTCTCGTAGGTGGAGTTGAGGTACCTGGGTCTTTGATAGGTCAATGGGAGGCATTCGAGGATCTCCAGAGCAGGTGTCCCGCAGTACCCTTAATCGGCCAGCCGAGGGCGCCAGAGTACCTGATTTTACACTACATAGGAGGTTCTGTTCTCGCGCGTGCGCGCATTCCTTTACAGGGCTTGGATCCAGCCGGCGGCGTGGGGCGTCTCCTGGCTCTTCCTCTCCATCCTGCGGACCCGGAACTCGGAGCAACGCGCCACGAGGGACCTCGGGTGAGTAGGGAACCTCTCCCAGCATGGCGGTGTGGGTCGGGGGAAGGCCGCGGAGCGGGGCATGACAACAGGATAAAACATTAAAAAACAATCACAGCGTTATACTGCACGTAATACTGGTGTATGAGCCCCAGTGGGACCGCACTCACACAGTATGGAATATTTTCGTGCCCATCATAATACAGATATACTGCAGATCCTTATCCACATCTATCGGTGTCAGGTCTTTTAACTCACCAGCGGAACGGATAGCGTCAGCGTATAGCAGCAATATAAGCTCCAGCAGCAGATTGTCTCACTGCGATGCTTATATATATATAGTGTGTGTGTGTGTGTGTGTGTGCGTGTGTGTATGTGTGTTTTCAGTTCAGTAGTGGGAAGAGGAAAACATAATTTTCCAACCTGCCAGAGTTAATATGAGAAGCATCCTTGCTATCTGGCCCCTCCCTCCCCTTACCAGGCTGAGCTGTCAATCACACAGTTTAGACGTTTAATCCCTTTCACAAGAGAGGAAGCAAAAAACATGGCCGCCTCCATGAGAAGTGCAGGCAGATATGGAGCTACAGAAACCCACACAACTCATTTGAACGTTGTAAAATAAAAAGGTTTTACTGGATTAACACCTTAACACCCGGTGGGATGGGTTAACGTCCCTTCACCAGGTGCTGCTGCAGGCCTCTGCTTTGGCCCACCAACGCAGCTGACGCGCAATGCATGTCATTAGCTGCAGGGGGTGACCTGAGTTAAGGCTGTCTAGCAGCAGCCAACGGCCCAAGGTGCACGCTGCCTGCGGGGAGGGACCGAGCGGCCCGTTGAAGTCAACGGGGTGTATTAGTCCGCCCTGCTTCTTGTAAATTCACCCGCTGCAGGGACGGCATGGTACGCCTTACGGTAGGAAAGGGTTAATTAAGCTACAACAAAACACATATCAGAAACCTCTATAACAGACAACGGGTGGCACTTTACCATAAGTGGAGTTTAGAGGCTCCATGCTCGGTGCAAGATGTGTCCCCCCCTTACCTGTTATATGCAGCTCTGTGTGTCCAGGCTCATCCAGAGACACATGATGCCAAGTTACCCTCACTGAGCGCTGGAAGAGATCCCAGGGGATTTTACACCGACTTATAGTGCTATATAAACTGTCACTTTGCTCTGTCACTTCCTCCTGATCACACAGTATTGTGTTTTCGTTCTGTTTTCCTGTAGTCCATTTAATGGTAATGTCTTTAGGATAGAAGTTGTTCAGTTTCAGGGCACACAGCACCTCTTCTGGGTCACTGAGGAGGAATTGTATAGGGCTCTCCATAACCGGTGCAACTAGAAACAGAAAGGGGAATCTTATTTAATCTGCATATTACAAACAACGATGTGTGTATTTAAAGTACATATAGGGAAACGCTCTCCACGATCCCAGCCTCAATGTTACCCTCAGCTCATACAGGGGATATCAGCCTTCCTGGAGTGATGATAGGTAGAAATGACATTGGGCCACATTACAATCTTAACGCTACCATTAACCTAGATATAACGCTTACATATCCGAGCACTAAGTTGCTTTAGTGCATGCCCCCCATATTACTGCGATTCTGCGAATTTACTGTACTTTGACCTCCCCATGTTTAGTATAGGATGCGCAGTCAGTAATTAGAGATAGGATAAATAACGTATTACAAAGTGCTAAACGCTAATTATCGCACCGATAAGTTAATGAAGAATTTAGCTACTGCTAGAAGCTGGTGCTAACTGATTCCGCTGTTGCAGAATCAGAAACAGCTGAAAATCCCCCAATAAGTCAAACACTCACTTCTCATACCGTAGCAAGAACGATGGCCCAATCCACTGTTTCTGGCTGCCAGGAGCAGAGTGAGACTGGGGACACATTGTTCATAAACTCCCTCTGCAATCACTATGCTATACAGCGCGATCTCATGAGAGCGAGATCTCGCAGGTCTTGCAGCCGGCACCGACGCTCTTCTATGTGTTTATCTGTTATTCCCGGCTCTGTATCTAGTGAATATTCTGTGTGTTTATCTGTTATTCCCGGCTCTGTATTTAGTGAATATTCTGTGTGTTTATCTGTTATTCCCGGCCCTGTGATTAGTGAATATTCTGTGTGTTTACCTGTTATTCCCGGCTCTGTGATTAGTGAATATTCTGTGTGTTTACCTGTTATTCCCGGCCCTGTGATTAGTGAATATTCTGTGTGTTTATCTGTTATTCCCGGCTCTGTGATTAGTGAATATTCTGTGTGTTTACCCGTTATTCCCGGCTCTGTGATTAGTGAATATTCTGTGTGTTTATCTGTTATTCCCGGCTCTGTATTTAGTGAATATTCTGTGTGTTTTCCTATTATTCCCGGCTCTGTGATTAGTGAATATTCTGTGTGTTTATCTGTTATTCCCGGCTCTGTGATTAGTGAATATTCTGTGTGTTTCTGTTATTCCCGGCTCTGTGATTAGTGAATATTCTATGTGTTTATCTGTTATTCCCGGCTCTGTGATTAGTGAATATTCTGTGTGTTTATCTGTTATTCCCGGCTCTGTGATTAGTGAATATTCTGTGTGTTTATCTGTTATTCCCGGCTCTGTGATTAGTGAATATTTTGTGTGTTTACCTATTATTCCCGGCTCTGTGATTAGTGAATATTCTGTGTGTTTATCTGTTATTCCCGGCTCTGTGATTAGTGAATATTCTGTGTGTTTATCTGTTATTCCGGCTCTGTGATTAGTGAATATTCTGTGTGTTTATCTGTTATTCCCGGCTCTGTGATTAGTGAATATTCTGTGTGTTTATCTGTTATTCCCGGCTCTGTGATTAGTGAATATTCTGCGTGTTTATCTGTTATTCCCGGCTCTGTGATTAGTGAATATTCTGTGTGTTTATCTGTTATTCACGACTCTGTGATTAGTGAATATTCTGTGTGATTAGTGAATATTCTGTTTGTTTACCTGTTATTCCTGGCTCTGTGATTAGTGAACATTCTGTGTGTTTATCTGTTATTCCCGGCTCTGTGATTAGTGAATATTCTGTGTGTTTATCTGTTATTCCCGGCTCTGTGATTAGTGAATAATCTGTGTGTTTATCTGTTATTCCCAGCTCTGTGATTAGTGAATATTCCGTGTGTTTATCTGTTATTCCTGGCTCTGTGATTAGTGAATATTCTGTGTGTTTACCTGTTATTCCCAGCTCTGTGATTAGTGAATATTCTGTGTGTTTATTATTCCCGGCTCTGTGATTAGTGAATATTCTGTGTGTTTATCTGTTATTCCCGGCTCTGTGATTAGTGAATATTCTGTGTGTTTACCTGTTATTCCCAGCTATGTGATTAGTGAATATTCCGTGTGTTTATCTGTTATTCCTGGCTCTGTGATTAGTGAATATTCTGTGTGTTTACCTGTTATTCCCAGCTCTGTGATTAGTGAATATTCTTCTGTGTGTTTATCTGTTATTCCCTGCTCTGTGATTAGTGAATAATCTGTGTGTTTATCTGTTATTCCCAGCTCTGTGATTAGTGAATATTCTGTGTGTTTATCTGTTATTCCTGGCTCTGTGATTAATGAATATTCTGTGTGTTTACGTGTTATTCCTGGCTCTGTGATTAGAGAATATTCTGCGTGTTTATCTGTTATTCCTGTCTCTGTGATTAGTGAATATTCTGTGTGTTTACCTGTTATTCCTGGCTCTGTGATTAGTGAATATTCTGTGTGTTTACCTGTTATTCCCGGCTCTGTGATCAGTGAATATTCTGTGTGTTTACCTGTTATTCCCAGCTCTGTGATTAGTTAATATTCTGCGTGTTTACCTGTTATTCCCGGCTCTGTGATTAGTGAATATTCTGTGTGTTTACCTGTTATTCCCGGCTCTGTGATTAATGAATATTCTGTGTGTTTATCTGTTATTCCTGTCTCTGTGATTAGAGAATATTCTGTGTGTTTATCTGTTATTCCCGGCTCTGTGATTAGTGAATATTCTTTGTGTTTACTTGATATTCCCAGCTCTGTGATTAGTGAATAGTCTGTGTGTTTATCTGTTATTCCCAGCTCTGTGATTAGTGAATATTCTGTGTGTTTATCTGTTATTCCCGGCTCTGTGATTAGTGAATATTCTGTGTGTTTATCTGTTATTCCCGGCTCTGTGATTAGTGAATATTCTGTGTGTTTATCTGTTATTCCCGGCTCTGTGATTAGTGAATATTCTGTGTGTTTATCTGTTATTCCCGGCTCTGTGATTAGTGAATATTCTGTGTTTATCTGTTATTCCCTGCTCTGTGATTAGTGAATATTCTGTGTGTTTATCTGTTATTCCCTGCTCTGTGATTAGTGAATATTCTGTGTTTATCTGTTATTCCCGGCTCTGTGATTAGTGAATATTCTGTGTTAATCTGTTATTCCCGGCTCTGTGATTAGTGAATATTCTGTGTGTTTATCTGTTATTCCCGGCTCTGTGATTAGTGAATATTCTGCGTGTTTATCTGTTATTCCCGGCTCTGTGATTAGTGAATATTCTGTGTGTTTATCTGTTATTCCCGGCTCTGTGATTAGTGAATATTCTGTGTGTTTACCGGTTATTCCTGGCTCTGTGATTAGTGAATATTCTGTGTGTTTATCTGTTATTCCCGGCTCTGTGATTAGTGAATATTCTGCGTGTTTATCTGTTATTCCCAGCTCTGTGATTAGTGAATATTCTGTGTGTTTACCTGTTATTTCCAGCTCTTTATATTCAGGTTCCTCCATGGCTTCATGGTTCCAGGTCACTCGCAGGGGAAACAGGGATTGATCCCATTTAATCCTACATTTACTTATGGCATCGTATGTTTTTTCCTCATCAATCTGAATGATTTTCCGGGTTGACTTTATCTTATTTATCAGATCTGTCCCAGAAGTCCATGTAATGTTAATATTTTGGGGGTAGAACTTGCTGACATACAGAGAGCACAGCACGTCTCCTGATTCACAGAGGGAAAACTTTATTGGTTCTGTTACTGTGGGCGACACTGAAATGGAAAAAATAAATGTCACGAAATGAGAAAAATAACAAAAACTTCTGACTGATCTAATATAACTAATTAAGAAGCAACAGGAAAAGTAAGTGCTTTGTGAATGAAGTGATTATGTTAGGTTGTCAGGTTGCATTTAGCATAGAAGAGAACACGCTTTTTATTTTGCACATTGGAGTAGCACATTGTATACATACAGGCGCTGCTAAATAGTAATAGTAACAGGGTTATCCAAAGAGCTTCGGATTGCTTGAGAAAGGTAACCGAACGCTGAAAATCAGCGTTCGGTTACCTTTCCTGGCCATTCGACTATTCAGAGAGCAGGCAATTCGCCAAATCGGCGAATTGCCTGCACATACGGTGCCTGTTCTAGGGCAGTGAAATCCCCATGAAAAAGCACTGCTTCGGCTATTCAGAGAACGAAAACCAGCAGTGAAAAGTTCCCCTAATGCCCTGTCATTCGGTGGTTTCATTCAGCAAATTAATTCAGGAGAATCCCATAGGCCTCAATGTTAAAAATATTCCCGTTTTAATTCAATATCTAATAAACCGTTCATTATAAAATTCTGCAGCAAAAAGTCTCTTTATTTATAGATTTTTTAGGATACTTTAAGCATTTTTTTTTTAAGTTTACTTATTTTTTCTGTAACAGTCCTTTTTATTATCATTCATTGAATCATATGCAAATTTCAGACATTTTCGCTCAGTAGTTTCTTTGCAAACAGCGATTCATTTTCAAACAATCATACAAACGGTTTTGCTAATTTATTCACTGCCTCATCTGCGGTCTCGGCTGCTTCGGCTGCGGGTGATCGGCTGCTGCTCGGGTTTTTTGACGGGTTAATCCAGATGTTTTTGCGTGTTTTGGCGTGCATTCGGTGGGTTTTGCGGTTAGTTTTCGTCGGGTTTGCGGCAGCTTTTCCCTGCAATTCGGGGACCCTGTGCTGTTTGCTGAATACACCGCAGGGTCACCAAAATGGAATCGGCAAAAGGAACCGAATTGAAGAGAATGAAAGTCACCGAACGTGCGGTGACTTTTCAAATCGATTTGAATAACCCTGTAAGTGAGATAGTGCTATAGTTTCGACACAGGCAGAAGCACAAAGTGGTGCCCATCCTTTCTCTGTTGAGCTGGTCCTGGACTTGTGTGTATTAGTCTGTTTATAGGCCTATGCATTTGTCTCTGTTTGTTTGTATTGGTCTGTGTCCGGCAGTTTCTAAAGTCCAAAAAATAGTGTCAGCACGGATTCCAGCAAATGCCTAAATTTATTGTTTCTCTGGACTGGAAAAGGGATAATATGTCTCACCTTTGGTTCTCGCCGGGCCGGTGCTCCGTTCTATCGGCTCCTCTAGGCTGGGATGGGAGACTCGGCAGATAAACTCCTGCTCCTCTGAGTTTGATGTTGGAGTAAAACATA
The DNA here is from genome assembly GCA_009667805.1 of Leptobrachium leishanense. Lineage (NCBI taxonomy): Eukaryota > Metazoa > Chordata > Amphibia > Anura > Megophryidae > Leptobrachium > Leptobrachium leishanense. The sequence goes on along the minus strand of RXON01003923.1, from coordinate 23,656 downwards.
GCGTAGAGGTGCATGTATATGTGTTATCAGACATTTTCTCCTGACTTATTTCTGGTATTTCATACTTAGAGCCGTTAGACACTGGTATCGTCTCCTGTCGCGCGTTCTTCATAAACCACATCACGGTCAGGACATCTGGGAAATAGCCGGACACCGTACATTTCACCGTCGTCTGCTGGTTAAACTGCACAATCAGTGGGGACATGTCTGTGATATTGGGGCTCCACTGGAAACCTACAACGGATTAACAGAAAATAATAAGTCTTACTTGAAAGAACAAAAAAATCCAACTTAAAGGTAAAATTGCTTTATTGGGTGTTTTCCATTTGTCTTTAACTGAATATCAGTTTCAGAGAGAGGAGTTTCCCAGGACAGATTAGGGATGAGTCGAACACCCCCGAGTTCGGTTCGCATTTGAACTCGAACTTTTCAAATGTTCGAAATCGAACTCGAACACGAACTCAATACAAGTCAATGGGAATCAAAATTCAATTTTTAGAGTGCCCTCCAAGAGGGCATATGATAGATATTTGCCGTAAAAGGTGTATGGGGGTCTTGGTAGTGCCCTGGGGGACAGGAAACAAGGACAAAAAGTTAAAAAAAAAGTTTTTAAAGGGACAGTGAGTTTTCCATGAAATAGAGGTTAAAAATAAAAACAAAAAATTCCTTCAAATATCGTGCCTAGGAGGTCCTCATAACCTGCCCGTGAAGTGGTGGATTTCTAGGATGTAAAGAAACATTTAAAAACAAAAAAATGACGTTTCAAATGACGGTAAATGCTTTTCCTTTAATCTATTCATAAACAACTGCTTGGGGCGGCAGCCTGAATGAAAAGACATTTTAGGACGCGCAGAAAAAGATAAGTGATTTTTTGGCTAAATTATGGTGAAACTTATGCAGGCTTTGAATGAAAGTAACAATAGGTGCTTTCAAATTGGGCCTTTAGCGTCGGCAACAGTGCCGTCACACCGTAACCCCTCTGAGGATATGAATCTGATACAGGCATCAGTGGCAGTGCACCCAAATATTGTGCTTTTGGTGCCAGGCCAGCAAGTGCCATCATACAGTAACCCCTCTGTAGTATTGTGGAAGAGTGCAGGGGTGAACCATGCGGTCCTATATTAAAAATATATGAATCTGGTAAAGGCGTCAGTGCACCCAGATATTGTGCTTTTGGTGCCAGGCCAGCAAGTGCCATCATACAGTAACCCCTCCAAGTTATTGTGCAAGAGTGCAGGGGTGGACCATGCGGTCCTATATTAAAAAGATATGCATCTTGTAAAGGCGTCAGTGCACCCAGATATTGTGATTTTGGTGCCAGGCCAGTAAGTGCATTCATACAGTAACCCCTCTGTGATATTGTGGAAGAGTGCAGAGGTGGACCATGCGGTCCTATATTAAAAAGATATGAATCTGGTAAAGGCGTTAGTGCACCCAAATATTGTGCCGTGGCTGCCAGGCCATCAAGGGCCATCATACAGTACCCCTCTGTGGAATTGTGGAAAAATGCAAGGGTGGACCATGCGGTCCTATATTAAAAAGATATGAATCTGGTAAAGGTGTCCGTGCACCCAGATATTGTTCTTTTGGTGCCAGGCCAGCAAGTGCCATCATACAGTAACCCCTCCATGGTATTGTGGAAAGTGCAGGGGTGGACCATGCGGTCCTATATTAAAAAGATATGCATCTGATAAAGGCATCAGTGCACCCAGATATTGTGCTTTTGTTGCCAGGACTGCAAGTGCCATCATACAGTAACCCCTCTGTGGTATTGTGGAAGAGTGCAGGGGTGGACCATGCGGTCCTATATTAAAAAGATATGAATCTGGTAAAAGGCGTCAGTGCACCCAAATATTGTGCTTTTGGTGCCAGGCCAGCAAGTGCATTCATACAGTAACCCCTCTGTGGTATTGTGGAAGAGTGCAGGGGTGGACCATGCGGTCCTATATTAAAAAGATATGCATCTGGTAAAGGTGTCCGTGCACCCAGATATTGTGCTTTTGGTGCCAGGCCAGCCAGTGCCATCATACAGTAACCCCTCTGTGGTATTGTGGAAGAGTGCAGGGGTGGACCATGCGGTCCTATATTAAAAAGATATGAATCGGGTAAAGGCATCAGTGCACCCAGATATTATGCTTTTGGTGCCAGGCCAACAAGTGCATTCATACAGTAACCCCTCTGTAGTATTGTGGAAGAGTGCAGGGGTGGACCATGCTGTCCTATATTAAAAAGATATGAATCTGGTTAAGGCATCAGTGCACCCAGATATTATGCTTTTGGTGCCAGGCCAGCAAGTGCATTCATACAGTAACCCCTCTGTGGTATTGTGGAAGAGTGTAGGGGTGGACCATGCGGTCCTATATTTAAAAGATATGCATCTGGTAAAGGCATCAGTGCACCCAGATATTGTGCTTTTGGTGCCAGGCCAGCAAGTGCCATCATACAATAACCCCTCTGTAGTATTGTGGAAGAGTGCAGGGGTGGACCATGCGGTCCTATATTAAAAAGATATGAATCTGGTAAAAGGCGTCAGTGCACCCAGATATTGTGCTTTTGGTGCCAGGCCAGCAAGTGCATTCATACAGTAACCCCTCTGTGGTATTGTGGAAGAGTGCAGGGGTGGACCATGCGGTCCTATATTAAAAAGATATGCATCTGGTAAAGGCGTCCGTGCACCCAGATATTGTGCTTTTGGTGCCAGGCCAGCCAGTGCCATCATACAGTCCCCTCTGTGGTATTGTGGAAGAGTGCAGGGGTGGACCATGCGGTCCTATATTAAAAATATATGAATCTGGTAAAGGCATCAGTGCACCCAGATATTGTGCTTTTGGTGCCAGGCCAGCAAGTGCCATCATACAGTAACTCCTCCAAGTTATTGTGGAAGAGTGCAGGGGTGCACCATGCAGTCCTATATTAAAAAGATATGCATCTTGTAAAGGCGTCAGTGCACCCAGATATTGTGCTTTTGGTGCCAGGCCAGTAAGTGCATTCATACAGTAACCCCTCTGTGATATTGTGGAAGAGTGCAGAGGTGGACCATGCGGTCCTATATTAAAAAGATATGAATCTGGTAAAGGTGTTAGTGCACCCAAATATTGTGCCGTGGCTGCCAGGCCATCAAGGGCCATCATACAGTACCCCTCTGTGGAATTGTGGAAAAGTGCAAGGGTGGACCATGCGGTCCTATATTAAAAAGATATGAATCTGGTAAAGGTGTCCGTGCTCCCAGATATTGTTCTTTTGGTGCCAGGCCAGCAAGTGCCATCATACAGTAACCCCTCCATGGTATTGTGGAAAGTGCAGGGGTGGACCATGCGGTCCTATATTAAAAAGATATGCATCTGATAAAGGCGTCAGTGCACCCAGATATTGTGCTTTTGTTGCCAGGACTGCAAGTGCCATCATACAGTAACCCCTCTGTGGTATTGTGGAAGAGTGCAGGGGTGGACCATGCGGTCCTATATTAAAAAGATATGAATCTGGTAAAAGGCGTCAGTGCACCCAGATATTGTGCTTTTGGTGCCAGGCCAGCAAGTGCATTCATACAGTAACCCCTCTGTGGTATTGTGGAAGAGTGCAGGGGTGGACCATGCGGTCCTATATTAAAAAGATATGCATCTGGTAAAGGCGTCCGTGCACCCAGATATTGTGCTTTTGGTGCCAGGCCAGCCAGTGCCATCATACAGTAACCCCTCTGTGGTATTGTGGAAGAGTGCAGTGGTGGACCATGCGGTCCTATATTAAAAAGATATGAATCTGGTAAAGGCATCAGTGCACCCAGATATTGTGCTTTTGGTGCCAGGCCAGCAAGTATCATCATACATTGTATGCCTACCCCCATTTACTTTTAGATATCTCCCCTATACCGCGTACGCGGACACGCCGAACACCGATTTTCCCCTCCTTTTTGTTCATTTGGTGCGGATTGGGACCACACTTGTGGTGCCTTGGGCGACGGGGATATATTTTTCTCATTTTTGCTCTAAAGAGTCTGTTCTCCACATTTTTTTGCTGTATTCTATATTAAAAAGATATGAATCTGGTAAAGGCGTCAGTGCACCCAGATATTGTACTTTTGGTGCCAGGCCAGCAAGTGCATTCATTTAGTAACCCCTCTGTGGTATTGTGGAATAGTGCAGGGGTGGACCATGCGGCCCTTTATTAAAAAGATATGAATCTGGTAAAGGCGTCAGTGCACCCAAATATTGTGCCTTTCATGGCAGCAAGTGCCTTCACACCGTAACCCTTTTGTGGTATTGTGGAAGAGTGCAGGGTTGAACCCTGCAGTTCAAAAAATTAAAATGATATAAATGTGGCACAGGCGTCATTGCAGCCAAATATTGTGCCTTTCATGGCAGCAAGTGCCTTCACTCCGTAAGTTATGGTATTGTGGAAGAGTGTAGGGTTAGGGTCAGAGCCGTAGCTATCTCATTTTGCACCCGAGGCAAAAACAGAAAATTGTGCCCCCCCCCCACATAATTTTAAAAATCAGAGTCCCTGACCAGTGGCGCAGTGCTTAGCTCCTGGATGCTCCCCGTGAACAGAAGCAGTGGATCAGACCACCCTTTGCACTGTGGGATGAGAGGCAAGTATGTGATTTTTGGGGGGTTCCAGCTGGTGCTGACTGATTCTGCAGAAGCGGCATCACTTAGCACCAGCGTCGAGCTGTGGGTAACTTTTGTAGCTATGGCGGGACTTTGTAATCCTAACGCTATTTACTCTTTGCGCTCCCCATTTGAAGTATAGGGAGTGCAAAGTACAGTAACCTCGCGCTGAAAAGCACAATCTCCTGGATTTTTTAACCTGTTACTGTTGGGATTGTAATATGAGGGTCCTGTGCTAGGATGTGATATGGGCAGCATGCAGTAACCTCATTTAACCCAGCACCAATGCTCACATGTGTGAGTGCTAGCGTTAAGGAGGTGATGGGGCCCTACATATATAGTGCACACACAGTACATGTACAAATACAGTACACACAGATTACATGCATGTATAGCAAAAGAACATTTAGCATAATATACACCCCCCAGAATAATATACACAGCACGGAGCCCCAGACTATTTTCCCCAGTTCACATGGATATTATTGACCCCAGCTCATAAGGATATTATTGACCCCAGCTCATATGGGTATATATTGCCCCAGTTCACATGGATATGGCCCAGCTCATGGATAATGCCCCCCAGCTCTCATAGATATTACCCCAGCTCTCATGGATATTGCCCCAGCTATCATGGATAATGCCCCAGCTCTCATGGATAATGCCCCAGGTCTCATGGATATGCCCCAGGTCTCATGGATAATGTCCCCCCAGGTCTCATGGATAATGCCCCACCCCCAGGTCACATAGATAATGCCCCAGCTCTCATGGATATGCCCCCAGGTCTCATGGATAATGCCCCCCCAGGTCTCATGGATTATGCCCCAGGTCTCATGGATATTGCCCCCCAAGGTTTCATGGATAATGCCCTCCCCAGGTCTCATGGATAATGCCCCTGCTCTCATGGATATGCCCCCCAGGTCTCATGGATATTGCCCCCAGGTCTCATGGATATTGCCCCCAGCTCTCATGGATAGTGCCCCCAGGTCTCATGGATATTGCCCCAGCTCTAATGGATAGTGCCCCAGGTCTCATGGATAGTGCCCCCAGGTCTCATGGATGTTGCCCCCCAGGTCTCATGGATAATGCCCCCCCAGCTCTCATGGATAATGCCCCCAGGTCTCATGGATATGCCCCCAGCTTTCATGGATATGCCCCCCCAGGTCTCATGGATATTGCCCCCAGCTCTCATGGATATTGCCCCCAGCTCTCATGGATTGTGCCCCAGCTCACCTCTCATTGCCGGCGGCCGCGTGCTTCCTGCTTGAACGGCCGCTATCAGGAAGTGCAGCCGCTCGCCTGGGATCGATGAAACAGCCTGCCTGTTAGATCCCAGCCGTGCGGCAGCATTTCCTGTCAGCGACCGTTCAAGCAGGAAGCAAGCGGTCGCTCGCAATCGTTTCGGGCTGGGCGCTTCACAGCTGTGAAGGGGCGCAGCCATGGCTCGAGTCCTGCTGAAAAGCTGCGGGAATGCAGGTTCCCGCAACCTGCGTTCCCGCAGCGTTCCTGCAGGACTCGAGCCTTGGCTGCGCCCCTTCATAGGTGTGCCCAAGGCACGTGCCTCACTCGCCTCGCCCTTCCTACGCCTTGGGTTGGACCCTGCGGTTCAAAAAATTAAAATGATATAAATCTGGCACAGGCGTCAGTGCAGCCAAATATTGTGCCTTTCAAAGGCAGCAAGTGCCTTCACACCGTAACTCATTTGTGGTATTGTGGAAGAGTTCAGTGCTGGAGTTTTTGTGAATGCAGAAGACATCCCCGATCTATTCCGTTACGTCAGCATCAGGGGATTGATAGCTGCTGATCCAGGACTGATTCATTTTTACAAATATCAGCTGGTCTACAGAGTCGGTGGACAGACGCACTCTTTTATCTGTGACAAAACCTCCAGCGGCACTGAACGTCCTTTCAGAAAGCACGCTAGATGAAGGGCAACCTAGTAGCTGCATAGCATATTGGCTAAGTTCTGGCCAGTGATCCAATCTCATCATCCAGTAAGCCAGTGGATCATCTGCTGGAAAGGTATCCAGGTCTGCCCTTGCCCCTAGTTAGTCCTGCACCATATGGTGAAGACGCTGGCAATGGGTGCCTACATTTGACGTCCCTAGGCGTAGTGGACTAAAAAAAATTAAAAAGGCATCAGTCAAGCGGCCCTGGCCTTCACCACTATTCCTCTGATCATCCGCAGCCTCAGAAGCACCTGTGTCATTACTTGGTAACCTATCAGTGCCTGGAAAGGTGTTACACAAGTGTCGCTTTAGAGCGTCCTCAAGTTTTTTCATCCTGTGCTCCCTCTGTGTGGGCAGGATGAGCTCTGCAACTTTACCCTTGTATCGTGGATCAAGAAGGGTTGCCAACCAGTAATGATCCCTCTCCTTGATAGCACGAATCCTGGGGTCCTTTAGCAGGCTTTGCATAATAAGGGAGCCCATGCAGCGTAGGTTGGAGGTGGCATTAGCTTCCGAGTCTTCCTGGTCAATGAGAATGACCGTATCGTGCACTTCCTCCTCCCAGCCACGTACTAGTCCTTGTGTTTCTTGGCACACAAAACCCTCCCTTGAGGAATCCCCACCTTCAATGCTCCCCACTACTTAAATATTCCTCCTCCTCCTCCTCATCCTCCTCCTGTCTGATCTGAGGAGGACCCGCTGGAATGCTGTCTGCGGAAAGACTGGGGCCTTCAGAGCTAGGGAAGTACTACTCTTCCTCCCGCTGCTCTGCCTCTAGAGCCACATCTATAATTCCCCGCAGAGTGTGCTCCAGCAGGAACACTAAAGGAATTGTGTCACTGATGCATGCACTGTCCCTGCTCACCATCCTCGTTGCCTCCTCAAATGGTGACAGTACAGTGCATGCATCCTTGATCATCAGCCACTGCGGGGAAGGGGAAACCAAGTTGACCTGAACCTGTCCTTGTGCCTTACTCACACAGGTACTCGTTGATGGCCCTCTGCTGCTTGTGCAGACGCTGCAGCATTGCTAATGTCGAGTTCCACCTGGTGGGCATGTCACAGATCAGACGGTTTGTGGGAAGTTGGAATTCTCTTTGAATTTCTGCCAGGCGAACGCTTGCTGGGAATGACCGTCTGAAGTAGCTGCAGACTTTTCGGGCCTGGCTGAGAAGCTCTGCAAGCCCTGGGTACTTGGTTAGGAAATGCTGTACCACTAGATTTAGGACGTGTGCTAGGCATGGTACATGCGTCAATTTACCCTTGCGTAGAGCGGAGAGAAGGTTGCTGCCATTATCACAGACGACCATTCCCAGCTGAAGCTGGTGTGGTGTTAACCATCTCTGCACCTGCCCCTGCAGAGATGACAGAATTTCTGGCCTGGTGTGGCTCCTGTCCCCTAAACAAACCAGCTCAAGCACAGTATGGCATCTTTTTGCTTGAGCCATTGCGTAGCCCTTGTCAGGCGTCGGTTTAACTGCCACTTCGCCAGAGACACAGAAGGAGGAGGAAGAGGGAGAGGTGGTGGTGGAGCAGACAGACCTCATACAAGCAGCTTTCTGGAGGCGTGGTGGATGAACAAGTTCCAGCACAGAGCCCCATCTTGGATCCCTCCCAGCTCCAATCAGAGTTACCCTGTGTGCCGTGAAAGAAATGTAACGACCCTGTCCATGCTTGCTGGACCATGTGTCTAAAGTCACATGCACCTTGCTGCTGACTACCTTTCCCAATGACTCGATAATATTGTCTTCCATGTGCTGGTATAGTGCTGGAATGGCCTTCCGTGAAAAGTAATGGCGTTTTGGAACCTGCCACTGTGGTACAGCAAATTCAGCAAATTCACGGAAGGGAGCAGAGTCCAGCAGCTGGAAAGGCAGCAGCTGCAATGTGAGTAATTTTGCTAAGCTGGCATTTAGACGCTGTGCTTGGGGATGGTTGGGACTATATTTTTTCTTATGCTGCAGCAGCTTGGGCATTGTAATCTGACTGCGTAAATCTTCAGTTGATGGGATGCTGTCACATTGTGAGGAAGGAGTTGGTACATCCATTACTGTAGCATCATCCCTGTCTGTGGAGGTTGTAGGCAATGACATGGCAGGACATACAGTGGGGGTAGAGACAGATGAGGAGGACCTACGCAATGTTTTGTGCCAACGGGATGTGTGGCAGGTGGTCATAAGTCGCATCAAGCACGTGGTACCCAAGCGTCCGGTGTCTTTCCCACGCTTGAGCCTCATCTGACATAGATTACAAATAGCAACGGTGGGGTCTGCTGCACATTTCTTAAAGAACTCCCAGACAGCAGAGTTCCTGGATGTGTGCTTTGAGACAACAGCGCTCTGCACCTGAGCAGCTCTGACATCTGATACCTTGGACTGGCTAGTGCTATGGTTGGTCATAGAGGATGTTGTGCCTCATGTTTGTTGTGCCTCCTCCTCACTTGACTCCTCTGTTCGATCAGGCACCCAGGTGGAGTCAGTGACCTCATTATCATTGTCATCATCACCCCCTATCTCCTCGTCACTGGAGCAAACTTGGCAGTATGCTGCAGCTGCTGGGGCAACATGAGTGCCAGTTATTTGTGTGTCATCACTGGCACCCCCTTCCTCTAGGTTGATTATACTCCCTTCCTCAACCTTAGAGATCGAATCAGAGCACTGTACTTGCTGCGCATCCTCAAGCAGCATGTCACTGTCATTGTAGTCAAACAATTCAGCTGACTCCTCCGTGTGTGATAGTGAGGCTACGGCAGGAGTAGCTGTGGACATGGAGGCTGCATTAGATGCTTTGGAAGCTGAGGTGGACTGTAAAGCGCTACAAGCCTGGCTGGCAGAAGACTCGGAGGATGAAGATGGCCTGGTTAGCCAATCCACCAAATCCTCTGTATGTTGCTGCTGCTTAAGACGGCCAGCATCAGTTAGAAAGGACAAGCGTGCCCCTGCAGAGGATGCACCACGTCCACCATGACCAGAGGCACAGCCTCCCGACACAGAGGCTGCTTGCCCTCTTATCTGTGTCTGAGAGCGTCTGCCTGTCCTTTTTGGTCTTTCTGACATGGTGAGTGATATATAGATTAAATATATACAGAACTCTGATTCAACTCTGGTATAAAGATTAAAGATTTCCAGAACTCTGGTATAACTCAGTGAGACACCCTGTTAGTATTAGAGGGAGCAAGTGACAAGACACAGATTACAATTCCCAGAAACCTCCTATAACTCAGTGAGACCCCCTGATGGGTGGCAGTGACAAGACACAAATTACAATTTGCATAAATCTGCTACAAGTCAGTGAGACCCCCTGATAGGACCCCCTCATAGCTGGCAACAGTGACAAGACACAGATTACAATTCGCATAAATCTGATAGAAGTATGTGGACCCCCTGATAGCTGGCAGTGAGAAGACACAGATTACAAATCTCAGAAACCTCCTATAAATCAGTGAGACCCCCTGATGGGTGGCAGCCAGTGAGAACACATGGATTATAACAATTCCCAAATATTTTGTAGAAATTACTGACCCCCAAAATACTGGGTGGCAGTGACAAGACACAGATTACCTCAATTCCCAAATATTTTGTAGAAATTACTGACCCCCCAAAATACTGGGTGGCAGTGACAAGACACAGATTACCTCAATTCCCAAATATATTGTAGAAATTACTTACCCCCCAAAATAGTTGCTGGTAGCAGTGACAAGATACAGATCACCTCAATTCCCAAATATTTTGTAGAAATTACTGACCCCCAAAATACTGCGTGGCAGTGACAAGACACAGATCACCTCAATTCCCAAATATTTTGTAGAAATTACTGACCCCCAAAATACTGCCTGGCACTGGCAGTGACAAGACACAGATCACCTCAATTCCCAAATATTTTGTAGAAATTACTGAGCCCCCAAAATTCTGGGTGGCAGTGACAAGACACAGATTATCTCAGATTACCTCAATTCCCAAATATTTTATAGAAATTACTGAGCCCCCAAAATTCTGCGTGGCAGTGACAAGACACAGATCACCTCAATTCCCAAATATTTTGTAGAAATTACTGAGCCCCCAAAATTCTGGGTGGCAGTGACAAGACACAGATTACCTCAATTCCCAAATATTTTGTAGAAATTACTGACCCCCCAAAATACTGGGTGTTAGTGACAAGACACAGATTACCTCAATTCACAAATATTTTGTAGAAATTACTGAGCCCCCAAAATTCTGCGTGGCAGATTACCTCTGATTACCTCAATTTACAAATATTTTGTAGAAATTACTGAACCCCAAAATACTGCGTGGCACTAGCAGTGACAAGTCACAGATCACTTTAGTAACCAAATATTTTGTAGAAATTACTGACCCCCAAAATACTGCGTGGCAGTGACAAGACACAGATCACCTCAATTCCCAAATATTTTGTAGAAATTACTGAGCCCCCCAAATTCTGAGTGGCAGTGACAAGACACAGATTACCTCAGATTACCTCAATTCACAAATATTTTGAAGAAATTATTTTACTGAGCCCCCAAAATTCTGCGTGGCAGTGACAAGACACAGATTACCTCAATTCACAAATATTTTGTAGAAATTATTTTACTGAGCCCCCAAAATTCTGCATGGCAGTGACAAGACACAGATTAACTCTGATTACCTCAATTCACAAATATTTTGTAGAAATTACTGAGCCCCCAAAATTCTGCGTGGCAGATTACCTCTGATTACCTCAATTCACAAATATTTTGTAGAAATAACTGAGCCCCCAAAATTCTGCGTGGCAGATTACCTCTGATTACCTCAATTCACAAATATTTTGTAGAAATTACTGAGCCCCCAAAATACTGCGTGGCAGTGACAAGACACAGATCACCTCAATTCCCAAATATTTTGTAGAAATTACTGAGCCCCCAAATTTGCTGGTGGCAGTGACAAGACACAGATTACCTCTGATTACCTCAATTCACAAATATTTTGTAGAATTTACTTTACTGAGCCCCCAAAATACTGTGTGGCAGTGACAAGACACAGATCACCTCAATTCCCAAATATTTTGTAGAAATTACTGAGCCCCCAAAATTATGGGTGGCAGTGACAAGACACAGATTACCTCTGATTACTTCAATTCACAAATATTTTGTAGAAATTACTGAGCCCCCAAAATAGTTGCTGGGACTGAGAACACAAAGATTAGAACAATTCCCAGATATTTGGTAGAAATGAGACCCCCCCTGTAGATGAGACCCCCCCAGTAGGTGAGACCCCCCAGTAGCTGGTGGCAGACTGGCAGTGAGAACACACACTAACACAAGATCAATCTCCTCTCAAACACGTGCAGAAGCGCTGTGTGAAGCCTTATATAGTGTGCTGCGGGATTTAGCTCTGTGAGCCCATGATTGGGCAAAATTTGCCCAATCAGGACTCTGAGCCGTGATTGGCACAGTGTTGAACTTGTCTTGCACCTAACCTGTGGTCAGCTGCAAGGTTGTAGCCAATTACAAGCTTTAGGCCAGTGGAAAAGTGCATTGTGGTCCTTTGTGGTGCATTGTGGGCGAACACGCGGAAATGTTCGTAGTTCGCGAACATGCGAACAGGCTATGTTCAATGCGAACTCTGAACCGATCGAACCGAACAGCTCATCCCCTAGTACAAACATGGGTATGTGATTCAATTATAGCCATATTTAATGCTACAACATATTAAAGTACATTTATCAATATAGATAGTAACTATTGGCATTTTTAATAAATAATATGCAATACTGGGAATTTTTATTTTCCTGTTCTTTTTGTCTTTGTAAAATTACGAACAAGAATTTCTTAAATACTATACAGAAGTTCAGAATAAAAGCCTCTTCTTTTTATGTGAAACAAGACATGATGTTTGGGTATATTAAAGGGACATTCTATTCATCCTGGCTACTTTACTGGTTTATCGTGGTCAGCCTGTGTAGAGTCTGCCCCCTCCCAGCTCCCCCAATCTGGTGAAATCCCGGGGTGAAGTGAAGGATTTCATCACCAGCAGCCAGGATTTTGAATTTCCCGGCAGCCATTCACTAGTGATCCCAAACACATGGAGTGGCCGACATCACCCTCTGAGACCAATCGCTGTAGCGAGCGTTCTTAGAGAGGAAGTGACGGATCAGATCTGTGCATGCGCGTGCAGCTCCCATCCATCACTCTGCGCTGGCGCTATGGAACTTGTGTGCGGAAAGTGTGTGCAAGTCCAGTAGCACGGCGCAATTTGTGGCTCCTACACTACACAAGTTGCATAGTAGTAAAAACTGTGCAGAAAAGCTTCATGGATTTCCCTAGTTCAGGAATCTCTGAGCCGAAGAGGAGGAGCAGCGCGGTGAGAGAGAAAAGTAATATCACCTTAAAAAAAAATTAAATATATATAATTGGGTAGAGGTTGTCAGCAGGATCTGTCCAATTATTTAAGGCTAAAAAAGGTAACTTTATTTTCAACAAGAGTCTCCCTTTATGTTCTCCTTACCCGGATCTCGGACACACAGCTCTCTGGATTCCCAGTCTTCCATGGTTTTCGTGTTTCCCAGCGGACAATCACCTTAAACTCGGGATCTTTCAGGGGAATCTCCAGGGATTTTACACCACCGCACTTTCCTCATTATACGATTGGTCTGGATTCTCCTGATACTTTTCTGTGCGAGATGTCCTTCTGGTTGGCCGGTGTCACAGTCCAGGAGATGTCAATGTGTTTGGGGTAAAAGCTCTCCAGGTTCAGAGAGCAGAGCACCTCTCCGGGGTCACACAGGGACAGCTGTAACGGCCGGGTCTAATAAGGCCTCACTGGAGAAATAATACATTTTATGATTATAATAAATAATTTTTTAATCTGTGTTTTTTAAGTCTAACAGCCCCTCTGATTAATACCCACATGTAGCATAGTATCTCTGAACGCTCCTCTGTGTTCTTGTTTTAGGTTATTGCTGCACACATTTGAGTTATATAAGGCTTTTTCCGCTTTAATCTCTAGGGGAAAAGTCATTCCATTGCATCGAGCGGTGAATTTCACCTCCAGCCAGTAGATGGCGTGAGCATGGTTGGGAGTGGAATGTCATGGACAAGGAATTGTAATGCTCTATGGTTAATCTCTATGATGCATGGAGACACAGCAGACGCCTCACGCCAGCGCTAGAGATTAAACATTGCGTTTGTTTTATACAGATAAGACATACAGAATGTTTACAGAATGTTTACAGAATTATTACAGTTATTATTTCAGAGGATCTAAGGGTAAGTAGTCAATGTAATAGAGCAGCAGGAAATGCTGGCAGAATGCTTGGAAATGCTGGCAGAATGCTTGGAATTGCTGGCAGAATGCTTGGTTGTGTAGGGAGGTATTAGCAGTAGGAAAAGGGAAGTGCTCATGCCACTGTAACAGAGCACTGGTGAGACATCACTTGGAGTACTGTGTAGTACTGGAGACCGTATCTCCAGAAGGATATAGACATCTTGGAGAGAGTTCAGAGAAGGGCTACTAAAATTGTGTACGGCTTGAAGGAGAAAAGTTACAGGAAAGGCTTAATGATCTTAACATGTACAGCTTGGAAAAAAGACGAGACAGAGGAGATATGATAGAAACATTTAAATACGTAAAGGGAATCCACAAGGTAGAGGAAGGGAGTCTATTTAAAAGGAAACCAAGTAGCAAAACAAAAGGACATAGTCTTAGATTAGAGGGGCAAAGGTTTAAAAGTAACATCAGTTTGCATTATTTTACTGAGAGGGTGGTGGATACATGGAACAGCCTTCCAGTTGAAGTGGTAGAGGCCAAAACAGTAATTGAATTTATGCAGGCATGGGATAGGCATAAGGCTATCCTAAACAAAAGATAAATCCAGGTAAAGTATCCATGTAATTGGGCAGACTAAATGGGCCGAAAGGTTCTTATCTGCCGACATTTTCCTTGTTTCTATGTTTCTAATGTTTACAGAATGTTTACAGAATGTTTAGATGTAACAACCAGCATAAGCTTGCAGTGTGTTAAACAATAACAAAGAGTGGATTATTTGCCCTGTGTCTGTGCTGTATATAGTATTTAAGCCAGTTCTGTTAATGTCGCTTAGTAATGCATCCTGCTCAGGAATATTATGTTAGGTTATTCCTCAAAAACTCTTTGCCGCGATATTATATTTAAAAACACTTTCATGTGCCCTAAGCTAAAATGCGTTCACTAATTTCCCCTTAGTGACCCCATTTTACCTGTAGATTACGGGGCAGGTGCTGAGTCCAGCAGCCCGCCCCATAGTGGCCGCTAGGCTCCAGGATGCTCGGGGCATCGCTAAAGCACCGTCGCAAGCATCCCCTCCATGGAGTCTTCTGCTGCCGGATCACATGACCAGCAGGATCTTGCCTCTCGCGAGATCCTGCAGTTTGGCAGAGTGTAAGCCTGGAGACTTTTTTCCCCAGTCTCACTCTGCTCCCACGGCCAGAAGCGGTAGATCAAGCCGCGTTCTTGCTGCAGGATGAAAGGTGAGTATTTGATTTGGAGGGGGGTTCAAGCTGCTAAACTGTAGCAAACGTTGTAGTTAGCGACAGCTGTGAGTAATTAGCGTTAGGACTATATGATCCTAACGCTAGTTACTCTGTGCTTAGTCTTTGCACTCCACATTTTAAGTATGTCTGTGTACTTGCTTTACTGCACGTCGGGTTAAGTATCCAGCTCGCCCGTGTTCAGCCGGTGCCAAACGTAACACATATGCTCCATAATAAGGCACAGAATGAAGCATATAATGCATAGAATGAAGCGTGCGCTCCAAAAATGATGCACAGACTGAAACATATGCTGCAAAAATGATGCACAGAATGAAGTATATTTTCCAAAAATCATGCCCAGACTGAAACATACGCTCCAATATGACTCACAGAAAAGGCATATGCTCCCAAACATGATGCACAAAATGACACATAGACGTCAATAAAGCTGTGGAGCATTCCCAAATAATCTGAATATATCCTATTATACTCGGATGTAATTGGGTCTGTTCGGATCAATTCAGGAATTTTTCTTCGAACAAGTCGGTTACAATATCAGCAATTTGGAATTCAGATTAATCCGAACAGAATTCCATATGTCTAATCTATAATGTAACAACATCAATCCATAATGTCCGCATTAGACACTCACGTTTATAGCCATCCTGTGGATCAGACGTCCATTCCTTACACACTGGCTGTTTAAGTCTGGGGTGCGTTACCGTGGCTTGTATAGTGTACGGCTGGGTCACATTCACTTTCCCGAGCAGGTTGTCACACGTGCTGGTGGCATTGAACGTCCCATCCTGGTTCTCGCTCATGATAAGTGTAGATTCCAGCTGCTGTTTCTCTGTACTGGATGGCGGCTGGATGATATGCCAGGAAAAGGAGATGCCTTTAGGGGCAAAGCGACCTACATCCAAACTGAACGTACCGTCACCACAGCGAGTGATTTCCCGCACCCTCGGAATCTCTGTGTATTAAGAAAAAGGATCAATTTGTTTAATCTCCAATAAAAATATCAATAAGCATTATTATTCTTGCAGTTTGATATGATTACAATCGTTACCAGCTTTGATGATAATCAACACTTTCAACATCTTAATGAAACACTACTGGTCATCACAATCTTCTCTGTACAGACCAGATGTCCGAATCACCTCAACTCCACTATTACAAGGACGGCTGACCTTAGCACCCCATGTACCTGAGCTATATCTTCCTGAATCTTCCTTAAGGTTGGCTGGGCAACATGTGGAATGTACTTCGTAAGGTATTTGGGTCGCAAAGTTCGGCTGGCCGTCCACTGGGTCCTTATTTCTCTGACTAACAAATTGGACGTAATCCTACGACTAATCCTGCAACACTGAGGAGTTTCAAGCAACTTCCACTGCCTCGACTTCCATTGGACAATTTCAGATGACTACATCAGACTAGCGACCTTTCCCATTTGAAAAACATGAAAAAAAGATGGAGTTGACATACGCTGCAGTTCGCCACATACCGTCAGTCTTTGGCGGCAAGTAATGGTTAATCTATTCACAGAACGCCGAACTGCACTGAAATGTTGGTGAAATGTCTTGATTTTCAGTGATTCAGTTCGACAGGTTTAAACATCCAAATCCCACAAGATTCAATGGAATTTATTTTTAAAAAAATTATATTATTCAACCGTTTATCTTTTTCATTTTCAGAAAAAAGTCTCTTTATTTATGTATTTTGGTGTCTCTATCTTTTTGATGAAATTTTGGATTCCCAATTTTTTTAAAAGGAGGCTTTTTTTATTCTGTGGCAGACCTTTTTATTCTTTTTTAAAGGAGCTTTTTCATTATTTAGACACATTTTCATGTATTTTCTTGTTTATACTTAACTATTAGAAGAATAGCAGAGTTACGTTTATTTTTTCCTGCAGTCCAGTGGTCTTTGGCAGCGCTCAGCGGTCTATCCGATGGTCTTCCAGGGTCGGCCATAGTGGTTTGCAGTGGACGACTCAAGTCTTTAAATAAGTTGTCCGAAGTGTGACGACCAAATCGTTCGTCTGAAATAAACCCAGTGGGCGGCCAGCCTTATCCACTGTTGCAATGTTGTGTCCAGGGCCATGGATGAGAAACATTATCTAAATGTGTGATCCCTCCATCTTCCGCCAGGTAGTGTTTCCAGGCGGGTTGGGTTGATGTGTTGTGGGGGCTCCTGCATTGTACCTATGTGTTTCACCAGCAGCACGGGAGCACCTTAATATCTAGGAATGGAATATAATGCAACGGCATTTAGTTCCGTGTAAAACAAATGGGAACAAAATATCCCAGCATAAACAGTGGGGAATCAGTGCTTTCAGGGCTGTGAAGGTGATATTTAAAACAGATATTAGCAGAATATTGTTTTGATTTCAAACCCTAAAACTATAACTAACCTAACCTTACATTTTCTTTTAAAAATGGCCGCACATTTAAACAAAGGATCCACCGAAGTCTATTCAAAAATAATCTTGCCAATGTTTCAATTTATATTCTGCATTTTTATTTTTTATTCAACATTTTTATTCTTGCAGCTTTTTTAAGCTTAGTTTTTTGCTAAAACATTCTGATTGGATGAGCCCTGTACGCTGGCGCAAGGGAATATTACCTCCCTCTCCTTCTAACACCTTCAGCCGGATGTTAACTGAGACGCTGAGATGCAAATGAAAAACGTTTGCGTCTCCCGTTTTCCATTGTGGATCGCCTTTAATCAGCAGCTCGAGCCGAGATACTTATGAGCTGCAGAGTGATAACACCAGCAAACTTACTCACACAAGTGACATCTGACTGGAGCGACTGGAGGATACGCGGAGGAACACTGGAAACTATCTGTCCCTCTGCCCACAGAGCGAGGAAGCGACGGATCGCGCTGCCCTCTGCACCGAGGGATCTGAGGTGAGTATTAGACATGTGCACAGCACAAAATTTCGTTTTGAACTAATGGATTAGTCCTAAAATGCAATTTATTTAGTTGCTAAAGAAATTCGTTTTCAGTTCTTTGGTATGAATACTAATTTCATTCATCCGAAAACCAGTGGATACAATTACTATTGTAGTGGCTCATCAGAGGGCTGAGATTGCTGCTTGTTACAGTATCACTCACTCAGGCAAAGCTGTCACAGTAACTGACTGCTGCTCATCACAGTGCTCAGTTTCAGTAAAACTAGTAAATAAAATTTTTATATATATATATATATATATATAAGAGGTTAGAACAAAATTATTTCCTTGTTTTACTGAAACTCTGAGCGCTGTTACAGTCAGTTACTGTAACAGCTGAGCCTGATACATTGTACTGAGAGATAATATAACAAGCAGCCGATCTCAACGCTCACAGCCACTGGATTTAAATGGCTAAAAAAAGGCTCCTCTCTGTATAATGTATAGAACATCCTCCTGCATTAATTAATGCCCCTCTCTGTATAGAACATCTTACTGCATTGGCATGTGGAAGGTGCAGAACTTCGGAATGAAATGCTTATCCAGCACAGGAGAGGGAACTTTTACTTAAACTTTGTATCTCTGTGGGGGAGACACAGGAATATAAAAGCAGGGGAGAGGGAAAATATTAACGTAAATCGGTCTGAAAGCTCAGAGAAGAGATGACTGGTGCAAATTGATTTTTATAATAAAATAAAGCACTTTAAATCTAGGGAAAACATTCAAATAAATCACACTTAAGGCTCATAATGACAGAGTAACTGTGAGAGCTGGATATTAAGTGTATCAGACGTAAAAAAATCCTTTATAACAAGCAGCACTGGGAGAGGAGAGGGAATTTATATAAAACGTGTATTATAGATGAGGAAAGGGGGATAGTGCTCCTGGATAATATAAAATGTATCAGACCTAAGCCCCTATAATGCAGAGCAGGAGAGGAGATAACACACGTTTTATAAAGTCCCCTCTCTTCTCCCAGTGCTGCTTGTTATAAAGGGGTTTTTACTATCCAGCCCTCCTCTGTCATTAGCTTTCAGTGTGATTTATTTGAATGTTTTCCTTCTCCAGCTGCTTTTATCATCTTGTCTTCCTCCTAGACATGCAAGGGTTAAGTAAAGGTTTCCTCTCCTGTGCTGGCTGTCTGTGCTGCGAGTGAGTATTCTGGAGCTCTATCACTGTCAGATTTTC
This sequence comes from Leptobrachium leishanense, assembly GCA_009667805.1. NCBI lineage: Eukaryota > Metazoa > Chordata > Amphibia > Anura > Megophryidae > Leptobrachium > Leptobrachium leishanense. The sequence goes on along the minus strand of RXON01003923.1, from coordinate 4,476 downwards.
AGGTAGGGGTCAGGAAGGATTACCCATACAAACCTTTTCTGTAGCTTTGCGATGTTGCGCTCTTCATTGCTGGTCTCCTTCACTCATCAATGTAATATCACAAAAAGGACTGAAACTAAAATGTAGTGCATTTTATTTTAGTTTCTTTCGTTTTTGTACTGAGCAGTTTTGTATCTCTTGAGTCATACTAAAACTAAATTATCCCAAAATTCTGACTAAATCGTTTTAGTACTAAAATGAATGCACATGTCTAGTGTGTATTGGATTTTTTGGGTGGGGCCAGATTCCTGTGTTAAGTGATTGTACAGAGCGAAGCACTTAACACCAGCCTGTGACAAAAATTATCCTTTTCAGAATAAAGTTAGTTGTAGCTGTAGAACGAGCTGGTTGGAAAAGCTTGTTCTTCCTCTGCTGGGGGCACGTTAAGGTCTCCCATATAATGTTTAGGAGAAGTTAATGTAAAGTAAACAACTGCTACATCTGAGACACAAGTTGACTTTGCGTCTCAGTAACAGGATGTTGTAAACTTGAGCACCGCACTTAAACCATGAGGCTATACGGCTCGAGCACTGTGCTTAACGTCTGGTTGTGATCTGGCCCCTATGTCTCTGGACATACATCTGAATACATACATTTAGTTTTTTATCAGCATTCTACTGGACAGCTGCCACGCTGTTTCAGAGTTTGGATGATACGGGGTCTCTTCTCTTCCTCAGAGGAAAAACAGCAGAGTCTGTAAAAGTGAAGTGTCCCACCTCAGGAGCCTGTAGGCACAGAAAATTTTGTGCACTCCTAACCCCCTCCCCCCAAAAAAAAGTGCCCAAACTACTTTTTTAAATTTTTGTTTTGGCGAAAACAAAAATAACCCTAACATTTAAAAAAAAAAATTAAAAGCAGTTTCTCATAATTTTTTCTTTTTTTTTTCTTCAGAGCGAAGCGCTCCCTTGTGGCAGGTGCCTGTACGCACATGCCTATTCTGCCGTCTTATAAATCCGGCCCTGTGTCCCAGGATTTAGAAACAGATGATCATTGAAAAAGTAATTGATCAACAGAAAAATAACGTGAATGATAACCAGCTTACTTCTCTTCTTGTGCCTACGGAAGTAGACAAGGAAAATGGCACCTGCCGCCAGCAGCACGGTCACAAATGAAACTACTCCAACTGCCACCCTGTGTTTGACTGACAGATCTGGAAGGAAATGACAATAAAGAGAAAATATATACAGCATTTCAGCTGCCAACACTGATAAGCAGAGAAGGAGCTAATGTGTAGCAAAATATTAACAAAAATAATATCTTTTGTATAACAGAGGTTCTAGGTTCCCCTATAGCATCTTCACTGGTTGGGAAAATTTTTCACTGGGGATCTGGGCATTACTGAGCCATTCTGCCTCCTGAGGACCAGTCCATTTGCTCCACTGCACTAACTGTACTCTACGGCACAAGACGAGTGTGAATAAAGGTAACCAGAGCTTTATTGTGATAGATCAGAGTTTTGAGAAAATTTGAAAAAAAAGTCAGTTTAGATGTTCTATTCATGCGGTTTCCATGTCTCACCTTTTCCTTCCACCAGCAGTTTTCTAACGAGAGGACGGGAGAGTGTGTCATGATCCACCTCACAGGAGAGCTCCAGGCCCTGGTTCTTCTCTGTTGGGTGGAACTGGTAGATGGACTCAACAGCCGAGCTATTGATCCATTGTGTCTCCTTGGATTCCACTGAGGTGCCGTTCAGGAACCAGCTCACAGTGATGGGTTCTGGGTAAAATCCCCACACGTGGCAAATCACCTCCTCCTCCTTATTCAGATAAAAGGTACCGGAAGTGATCTCAGCACTGGGAACAGCTGGAATACAAGCCATAAAAGTCTATTGTTTTGATTTTTTTGGGGCAAAAGCGCACAATGTAATTTCTGATGGAACAACCTGTTAAAAACATCTTATTGACATCTTTTTGTACATTAATATCAGCGGAGATTTGGAAATGACATTCATTACCTCCATAAATCAAGTGGAAGTCTTCATGGAGGGGTCTGGAGAGAGACTCATGTTGGACCCTGCAGGAGAAGCTCCGGTTTCTGTCCTCCTCGTTAGGTATTATTATCACCGTGCTGGTCATGCTGTATGTACTGTCTAGGTTCCTCTGAGGTGTGGATACCGTGGAATTATTTAGGATTTCTCCACCTCTGAACCATTTAACATTAATATCCCCCGGGTAGAATCCGGTGATGGCGGCTCTCAGGGTACTCTGCCGGTTTATAATCACGAGTCTCTCAGTGATCGTGATCTGAGGAGCAGCTGGAATGGAATTATATAACAATTGTATATTTGTGTTATCGCTGTATATTATAAATCAAACCTCACATCGTTGAACGTTTTACACAACGCTATGGTTACAGATCTTCTGAGACTAACAGGGTTATTCAGAGAGCGGTGAAAAGCAGGAGAATGAATGGAGAATGAAAATTCTAGGTCAAAATAGCCAACCAGAAAAATTCTCCCTTTCATCTCCACTTTCCAAATCGGCTATTTTGACCTAGAATTTTTCATTCTCCAGTCATTCTCCTGCTTTTCATGCTCTCTGAATAACCCCTGTAAAACTCAGAGACTTGGCCACGGAAAGGCTCAGATCATTCAGATTTCATAAAGTCTTTTTCCGCTGTTTATTTTCCTTGTTGATCCAGAACCTCGAGCTAAAAAGTGCCAATACTGATGCACTAACAGATTTTTTAACCTGTTAGTGCCTAGGAGGTGATATGAGCGTAATGCTATCACCTCAATTAACCTAGCGCTATCGCTCACTTATGATGATTAGGTGATAAGGCCCTATTGTAACCGGAATCACTAGGTTCACTTCAGGACGGCGCCGGACCGACACGAGCAAGGATTGTCTGAACACGAGTCTCTTCAGGAAAGGCAAACTTTATTGTGTCGTCACACAAATGCTCACACAGGATTGAATCGCAAAGAGTGAGCCCCGTTCTCCCCGACAAGGGGTTTTATACCCGAATACATAATTAGGTACATCCCAATTAGCCCACCTCCCGGTGACACTTATCCCACCCCACGTGGGTTAACACCTCCTTGATTAGTAACAAAGGCATTCCATACATTGGCCGTAAATTGGCAGACTTCATGTTAGTTTGACAGTTTGTGATTTGCTGCTGCACTCAATCCGGGCCGTGCCCACCTCCCTAAAAGGCTATGTTTATTTGTTACAGATAAAGCATGGTCTGGTTTCTACGCTCTCTTTGTCTCTCTGCAGGCTTCGGTGACCTTGCTGTATCCATTTGTCATCCCTGTCTCTTCATGCCAAGAGCAGGCCGGATCTTCCCTTATTTAATTGCTTTCTCTTTTAATCTACCGCATTCCTAAAATTCTATGTAAGCTTCATTCTAGTGTCTATTGAAATCTACCTAGTTATTTGCAAGTGAACCAATATTCTGAACAAGATGGCCGCTTGGCTCATAATAGCGACCATCTTCTAGCCTGATTCCACTTCATTCCCCCCTTGGCTCAAGGCTCAGGCTCTTTTCCTGATGCTTGTAGCCATCACACCCCACTAGTGCTATTTTTAAACTCCTCATACTTTAGGGGACCTATTTTCGTTGGGAACATGTCTTGTGGGATTATCAGTGGTATCTTTCGTGTCTGTGTAGGTGTCAGTGCTTTCTTGCACAGTGGCCATAGGCATAGCCCTATGCGGTATGTCAGTGTTCCTATGACCAAGATCACCACTATCATCAGAATCATGGATCCAATCTGTGAGATAAATCTCGGGATGGATCCAAACCACTCTCTGATTGCTCCGAACCCACGGAGTGGATTCCAGCCTTCAGCAGCGATTCTCCTTGCTGTGTTCTGCAACTGTGCTACCTTCTCTTGGTGATCTTGGATTACCTGGTAGTAGTCTGGGACATCATGTGTGGTATTCCTAATAAAGGTGCAACATTCATAATGCATTGTCATTTCACACAATCCATTCAAGGCCGCACTGATTTGTTCAAGCGCCATGTCATGTATCATCTGCACCTTCCGTATCTCACGCACATCCAGATTCAGCAACTGAATGTCCATACTAGTCTTATTCAGAATTTCTTCCATCAAACTGGCATATCTGTTCAATCTCATCATCAACTCTCTTCCCCATCCAGTCCATGCCGGCAGCCATGACCATATCCGATCCACCTTTCTAAACAACTCTCTCTTGTTCACTCGTGAGTTTTCTACATCGTATGTATAGAAAGTTTGACTGTTCCTTTGTGTCGAATGTGTAGATGTATGATGTCCAGTTAAACTTGCTTGAATAGCACCCTCCACCCTCATTATGTGTGTCTTTATCTGGTCCTAGTTGGAAGCACCACTCTGGTGGGTATACTGGTCCTATTATAGGATACCCGGGACTGAATGATTCTGTTTTTCCCTCGGTGCATCAAAAGAGTGTATTGTGACATTCCCTGATGCAAACATACTCAGATTCA
>RXON01003922.1:0-12935 GCA_009667805.1 Leptobrachium leishanense | reverse complement strand
TGTCTGTATGAAAAGAGGAGACATTTTCGGACACGCAGAACAGGTTTTGTGATTTTTTTGGGCTAAATTATTGTGAAACTTATGCAGGCTTTGGATGAAAGTAACAATAGGTGCTTTAAGGCTGGGGTCAGACTAGCGCACTTCTAACGTGCGTTTAGGCGCACTTAATCACGGCCGCACTAGCAGCAAATGACATGCAATGACGGCCAATATACGAAGTCTGCACGAAAGTCCGGCCGCGCAACGCAAGTGGAAAATTAACGCATTTTTTCGAGAACGCTGAACCGCTAGTACTGACGTACAGAGTGTGCTGCGTCCGCATAGCGGCGTGTGTGCGTGATTAGGAGACGTCAGACGCTGCTCATGTCCGGCCAACATAACGTCCAGACACCCAAAATTTCCTGGTTTGGATTCGTAAAAAATCAAGGAAAAAAATGTGCATCGTGTGACCGTTTAAGCGCTTTCCGTGAAAAAACACCTCAATGCGTTCGGTTGCACTTTTTGACGTTCGCTGTGAAAAATGCGTTCGTTTGACCCTAGCCTAAAATTGGGCCTTTAGCGTCAGCAACAGTGCCGTCACACAGTCTCACCACTCTGAGGATATGAATCTGATACAGGCGTCAGTGGCAGTGCACCCAAATATTGTGCCTTTGGTGCCAGGCCAGCAAGTGCCATCATACAGTAACCCCTCTGTGGTATTGTGGAAGAGTGCAGGGGTGGACCATGCGGTCAGGGCTAGACTATTTTGCGCCCTAGGCAAGACCAGCTACTTGCACCCCCCAAAAAAAAACAAAAACGACACAACATGAAACAGCTAAATTTCTTTATATTTAAGAATAAAGTTTGAAAAGCACCAATAGTAAAGGTAAAATAAATATAAACTGTATTAAACCATTTTAAATTAACTGTATTAAACAAATTAAAATTAACTGTATTGAACAAATATAAATTAACGAAAAAAAAAATAAGAGTTGTCACGTAAGTTTCAATTTCAGACACATCAAAATTTCACTTTGCATGCCTTATCGTTTGCAAATTTTCATCATGCGTATATATATATATATATATATATATATATTGCCCAGGCCAGCTCACATCATGTGTATATATATATATATATATATATATTGCCCAGGCCAATCCCATGGTGGAGATAGGGGGTTCATTTGAACCCCGATATCTCCAGGCATCTAGTGGGTCATGGAGGGTGTCAATCGAAAGGCCTGAGCATGGCCTTTCGAATGATACCCAACATGACCAGGTATAAAGTAAAAAAAAGAAAAAAGAAAATAAAAACATGTATTTTTTTTGTGTGTTATTTTTATTAATGCAGCAATATTGTTCAAATTGCAATTATAATGTGAACGATGATGCACTAATGATTTTTTTCTATGGGGTGTGTTTGCTATAAATCACGTAATTCCCCCCACAAAATGTAACACGTCCCCATTTCTAATTTTTGTACAAGCGCACCCTATAGAAAACATAACCGCAAACGCTCATGTGCTAAAATGTGAAAAAAAAAACACTTTACACACTGCAGATGATTAAAAATTCAATTTTTATTGCATTTTTTTCACAATATACAGCCAGGAAAGGACGTATACATATAAAAATGATATATTATGAATCTGCGGAGTCTGCCGGAAAGAACGATATCTAACATGTCGGTCATTTAACAAAATGTGGCTTCAAAATTGCGTTTAAACATGAAGAGCGAAAGCGGTAAAAATTAGCTGAGCACACAGCAGTGAAATACAACATATTAGAAGTTTTAGGAGGGAAATTAACACTTCTCAAATCTCAAATCAGAAGCAGACACCACCCCACCCCCTCAGTATAGTCTACAATGTATCAAATTGATTAGACCAGACTAAAAACACCTGTTATGCCATTTGAAAACACACAGGTCATTTAGAGTTGAGAATCTTTGCACGTACACATTAGTTTTTAATTCAATATCTAATTAACCATTGCTTATAATATTCTGCAGTAAAGAGTCTCTTATTTCTAGATTTTTTTGTATTTTTTTAAGCATTTTCTATACTTTTTTTCAAAATTCTTTTTTTTGCGAACTCAAACCGAACACACCCAAAAAGCTCGAAGTTCGCGAACTTTCGAACAACCAAAGTTCGGTTCGAACTCCGAACTGATCGAACCGAACAGCTCATCCCTATTTGTTAACCCTCTTTGTCACTTGCCGCGAGGCTGTCACCTGAGCCAGTTGGGAGAGTGATGGAGACACACTCGTTTTTTTGGGTGTGTTTGTATTATTGCCACTTGTTGTTGACCTGAGATATTGGGGAAAGGGATGAAGAAGAACTGTTTTACTTAGTCTTGTGTTTTAGTTTTATGCCACCTGCCGTGAGGCTGTGACATTACACATACAGGGTAATTCAAAGAGATTCGAAAAGTCACCGCACGTTCGGTGACTTTTCGTTCTCTTCAATTCGGTTCCTTTTGCCGATCCCATTTCGGTGACCCTGCGGTGTATTCAGCAAACACCACAGGGTCCCCGAATTGCAGGGAAAAGCTGCCGCAAACCCAACGAAAACAAACCGCAAAGCCCACCGAATGCACGCCGAGAACCCCCAAAAACATCTGGATTAACCCGTTGAAAAACCCGAACAGTAGCCGATCACACGCAGCGAAGCAGCCGAGACCAGAAGAGGCAGTGGATAAATTTAGCAAAACAGTTTGTGTGAATGAATGAAACGCGCTGTGCAAAGAAACTACTGAGCGAAAATGTCTGAAATTTACATAAGAGGTCCAGGGAATGATAATAAAAAGGGCTGTTACAGAAAAAATATGTAAACTTAAAGAAAGATCAAAAAAAAATCGGACTTTTAAAAAAAAAAAAAAAAAATCAGAAAAATGCTTAAAATATCCTAAAAAATCTATAAATAAAGAGACTTTTTGCTGCAGAATTTTATAATGAACGGTTTATTAGATATTGAATTAAAAAGGGAATATTTTTTACATTGAAGCCTATGGGATTCGCCTGAATAAACTTGTCAAATGAAACCACCGAATGGCAGAGCATTAGGGGAACCTTTCACTGCTGGTTTGTGTTCTCTGAATAGCCGAAGCAGTGCTTTTTCATGGGGATTTCACTGTCCTCGAACAGGCACCAAACAGGCACCATATGTTCAGGCAATTCGCCAGGATTTGGCGAATTGCCTGCTCTCTGAATAGCCGAATGGCAAAGAAAGGTAACCGAACACTGATTTTCAGCGTTCGGTTACCTTTCTCAAGCAATTCGGAGCTCTTTGAATTACTCTGAAAGTTTTTAGAGAGATGCACTTGTATTTTTGTGTTTGCCACTTAGGTCGTATTCATTTAATATACTGTTATAGTTTATTGGAAGGAGCAGGTCTATTCATTTATAACTGCTATATTAGTATATTGGAAGGAGCAGGTCTATTCATTTATATACTGTTATAGTTATTGGAAGGAGCAGGTCTATTCATATATATACTGTTATAGTTTATTATTGGAAGGAGCAGGTCTATTCATTTATATACTGTTATAGTTTATTATTGGAAAAGCAGGTCTATTCATTTATATACTGTTATAGTTATTGGAAGGAGCAGGTCTATTCATTTATATACTGTTATAGTTATTGGAAGGAGCAGGTCTATTCATTTATATACTGTTATAGTTATTGGAAGGAGCAGGTCTATTCATTTATATACTGTTATAGTTTATTATTGGAAGGAGCAGGTCTATTCATTTATATACTGTTATAGTTTATTATTGGAAGAAGCAGGTCTATCATTTATATACTGTTATAGTTATTGGAGAGCAGGTCTATTCATTTATATACTGTTATAGTTATTATGGAAGGAGCAGGTCTATTCATTTATATACTGTGTTATAGTTATTAGAAGAAGGGCAGGTCTATTCATTATATACTGTTATAGTTTATTATTGGAAGGAGCAGGTCTATTCATTTATTACTGTTATAGTTTATTATGGAAGGAGCAGGTCTATTCATTTATATATGTTTATAGTTTTATTATTGGAAGGAGCGGGTCTATTCATTTATATACTGTTACAGTTATTGGAAGGAGCAGGTCTATTCATTTATATACTGTTATAATTTATTATTGGAAGGAGCAGGTCTATTCATTTATATAATGTTATAGTTATTATTGGAAGGAGCAGGTCTATTCATTTATATACTGTTATAGTTATTATTGGAAGGAGCAGGTCTATTCATTTATATACTGTTATAGTTATTATTGGAAGGAGCAGGTCTATTCATTTATATACTGTTATAGTTTATTATTAGAAGGAGCAGGTCTATTCATTAATATACTGTTATAGTTTATTATTGGAAGGAACAGGTCTATTCATTTATATACTGTTATAGTTTTATTATTGGAAGGAGCAGGTCTATTCTTTTTAATTTACTGTTATATGTTATTGAAGGAGCAGGTCTATTCATTTATATACTGTATAATTTATTATTGAAGGAGCAGGTCTATTCATTTATATACTGTTATAGTTATTATTGGAAGGAGCAGGTCTATTCATTTATATACTGTTATAGTTTATTATTGGAAGGAGCAGGTCTATTCATTTATATACTGTTATAGTTATTGGAAGGAGCAGGTCTATTCATTTATATACTGTTAAATTTATTATTGGAAGGAGCAGGTCTATTCATTTATATACTGTTATAGTTATTGGAAGGAGCAGGTCTATTCATTTATATACTGTTATAGTTTATTATTGGAAGAGCAGGTCTATTCATTTATATACTGTTATATTATTGGAAGGAGCAGGTCTATTCATTATATATACTGTTATAGTTATTGGAAGGAGCAGGTCTATTCATTTATATACTGTTATAGTTTATTATTGGAAGGAGCAGGTCTATTCATTTATATACTGTTATAGTTTATTATTGGAAGAAGCAGGTCTATTCATTTATATACTGTTATAGTTATTGGAAGGAGCAGGTCTATTCATTTATATACTGTTATAGTTATTATTGGAAGGAGAAGGTCTATTCATTTATATACTGTTATAGTTATTAGAAGAAGCAGGTCTATTCATTTATATACTGTTATAGTTTATTATTGGAAGGAGCAGGTCTATTCATTTATATACTGTTATAGTTTATTATTGGAAGGAACAGGTCTATTCATTTATATACTGTTATAGTTTTATTATTGGAAGGAGCGGGTCTATTCATTTATATACTGTTACAGTTATGGAAGGAGCAGGGTTCTATCATTTATATACTGTTATAATTATTATTGGAAGGAGCAGGTCTATTCATTTATATAATGTTATAGTTATTATTGGAAGGAGCAGGTCTATTCATTTATATACTGTTATAGTTATTATTGGAAGGAGCAGGTCTATTCATTTATATACTGTTATAGTTATTATTGGAAGGAGCAGGTCTATTCATTTATATACTGTTATAGTTTATTATTAGAAGGAGCAGGTCTATTCATTATATACTGTTATAGTTTATTATTGGAAGGAACAGGTCTATTCATTTATATACTGTTATAGTTTTATTATTGGAAGGAGCAGGTCTATTCATTTATATACTGTTATAGTTATTGGAAGGAGCAGGTCTATTCATTTATATACTGTTATAATTTATTATTGGAAGGAGCAGGTCTATTCATTTATATACTGTTATAGTTTATTATTGGAAGGAGCAGGTCTATTCATTTATATACTGTTATAGTTTATTATTGGAAGGAGCAGGTCTATTCATTTATATACTGTTATAGTTTATTATTGGAAGGAGCAGGTCTATTCATTTATATACTGTTATAGTTATTATTGAAGGAGCAGGTCTATTCATTTATATACTGTTATATAGTTATTGGAAGGAGCAGGTCTATTCATTTATATACTGTTATAGTTTATTATTGGAAGGAGCAGGTCTATTCATTTATATACTGTTATAGTTTATTATTGGAAGGAGCAGGTCTATTCATTTATATACTGTTATAGTTTATTATTGGAAGGAGCAGGTCTATTCATTTATATACTGTTATAGTTATTTGGAAGGAGCAGGTCTATTCATTTATATACTGTTATAGTTATTATTGGAAGGAGCAGGTCTATTCATTTATATACTGTTATAGTTATTGGAAGGAGCAGGTCTATTCATTTATATACTGTTATAGTTATTGGAAGGAGCAGGTCTATTCATTTATATACTGTTATAGTTATTGGAAGGAGCAGGTCTATTCATTTATATACTGTTATAGTTTTATTATTGGAAGGAACAGGTCTATTCATTTATATACTGTTATAATATATTGGAAGGAGCAGGTCTATTCATTTATATACTGTTATAGTTTATTATTGGAAGGAGCAGGTCTATTCATTATATACTGTTATAGTTATTGGAAGGAGCAGGTCTATTCATTTATATACTGTATTTAGTTATTGGAAGGAGCAGGTCTAGTCATTTATATACTGTTATAGTTTATTATTGGAAGGAGCAGGTTTATTCATTTATATACTGTTATAGTTTATTATTGGAAGGAGCAGGTCTATTCATTTATATCTGTTATAGTTTATTATTGGAAGGAGCAGGTCTATTCATTTATATACTGTTATAGTTTATTATTAGAAGGAGCAGGTCTATTCATTTATATACTGTTATAGTTATTGGAAGGAGCAGGTCTATTCATTTATATACTGTTATAGTTATTGGAAGGAACAGGTCTATTCATTTATATACTGTTATAGTTATTGGAAGGAACAGGTCTATTTATTTATATACTGTTATAGTTATTGGAAGGAACAGGTCTATTCATTTATATACTGTTATAGTTATTATTGGAAGGAGCAGGTCTATTCATTTATATACTGTTATAGTTATTGGAAGGAGCAGGTCTATTCATTTATACTGTTATAGTTTATTATTGGAAGGAGCGGGTCTATTCATTTATATACTGTTATAGTTTATTATTATTGGAAGGAGCAGGTCTATTCATTTATATACTGTTATAGTTATTGGAAGGAGCAGGTCTATTCATTTATATACTGTTATAGTTTATTATTGGAAGGAGCAGGTCTATTCATTTATATACTGTTATAGTTATTGGAAGGAGCAGGTCTATTCATTTATATACTGTTATAGTTATTGGAAGGAGCAGGTCTATTCATTTATATACTGTTATAGTTTATTTTGAAGGAGCAGGTCTATTCATTTATATACTGTTATAGTTATTGGAAGGAGCAGGTCTATTCATTTATATACTGTTATAGTTATTATTGGAAGGAGCAGGTCTATTCATTTATATACTGTTATAGTTATTGGAAGGAGCAGGTCTATTCATTTATACTGTTATAGTTTATTATTGGAAGGAGCAGGTCTTCATTATAATACTGTTATAGTTTATTATTGGAAGGAGCAGGTCTATTCATTTATATACTGTTATAGTTATTGGAAGGAGCAGGTCTATTCATTTATATACTGTTATAGTTATTGGAAGGAGCAGGTCTATTCATTTATATACTGTTATAGTTATTGGAAGGAGCAGGTCTATTCATTTATATACTGTTATAGTTTATTATTGGAAGGAGCAGGTCTATTCATTTATATACTGTTATAGTTTATTATTGGAAGGAGCAGGTCTATTCATTTATATACTGTTATAGTTTTTATTGGAAGGAGCAGGTCTATTCATTTATATACTGTTATAGTTTATATTAGAAGGAGCAGGTCTATTCATTCATATACTGTTATAGTTATTGGAAGGAGCAGGTCTATTCATTTATATACTGTATAGTTTATTATTGGAAGGAGCAGGTCTATTCATTTATATACTGTTATAGTTTATTATTGGAAGGAGCAGGTCTATTCATTTATATTACTGTTATAGTATTGGAAGGAGCAGGTCTATTCATTTATATACTGTTATAGTTATTGAAGGCACAGTCTATTCATTTATATACTGTTATAGTTATTGGAGGAGCAGGTCTATTCATTTATATACTGTATAGTTATTGGAAGGAGCAGGTCTATTCATTTATATACTGTTATAGTTTATTATTGGAGGAGCAGGTCTATTCATTTATATACTGTTATAGTTATTATTGGAACAGGTCTATTCATTTATATACTGTTATTGTTATTATTGGAAGGAGCAGGTCTATTCATTTATATACTGTTACAGTTTATTATTGGAAGGAGCAGGTCTATTCATTTATATACTGTTACAGTTTATTATTGGAAGGAGCAGGTCTATTCATTTATATACTGTTACAGTTTATTATTGGAAGGAGCAGGTCTATTCATTTATATACTGTTATAGTTATTATTGGAAGGAGCAGGTCTATTCATTTATATACTGTTATAGTATTATTGGAGGAGCAGGTCTATTCATTTATATACTGTTATAGTTATTATTGGATGCAGGAGGTCTATTCATTTATATACTGTTATAGTTATTATTGGAAGGAGCAGGTCTATTCATTTATATACTGTTATAGTTATTATTGGATGCAGCAGGTCTATTCATTTATATACTGTTATAGTTATTATTGGAAGGAGCAGGTCTATTCATTTATATACTGTTATAGTTTATTATTGGAAGGAGCAGGTCTATTCATTTATATACTGTTATAGTTATTATTGGAAGGAGCAGGTCTATTCATTTATATACTGTTATAGTTATTATTGGAAGGAGCAGGTCTATTCATTTATATACTGTTATAGTTATTATTGGAAGGAGCAGGTCTATTCATTTATATACTGTTATAGTTATTGGAAGGAGCAGGTCTATTCATTTATATACTGTTATAGTTATTGGAAGGAGCAGGTCTATTCATTTATATACTGTTATAGTTATTATTGGAAGGAGCAGGTCTATTCATTTATATACTGTTATAGTTATTATTAGAAGGAGCAGGTCTATTCATTTATATACTGTTACAGGTATTTGAAGGAGCAGGTCTATTCATTTATATACTGTTATAGTTATTATTGGAAGGATCAGGTCTATTCATTTATATACTGTTATAGTCTATTATTGGAAGGAGCAGGTCTATTCATTTATATACTGTTATAGTTATTATTGGAAGGAGCAGGTCTATTCATTTATATACTGTTATAGTTATTAGAAGGAGCAGGTTTTTTCATTTATATACTGTTATAGTTATTATTGGAAGGAGCAGGTCTATTCATTTATATACTGTTATAGTTATTATTGGAAGGAGCAGGTCTATTCATTTACATACTGTTATAGTTATTATTGGAAGGAGCAGGTCTATTCATTTATATACTGTTATAGTTATTATTGGAAGGAGCAGGTCTATTCATTTATATACTGTTATAGTTATGAGAAGGAGCAGGTCTATTCATTTATATACTGTTATAGTTATTATTGGAAGGAGCAGGTCTATTCATTTATATACTGTTATAGTTATTATTGGAAGGAGCAGGTCTATTCATTTATATACTGTTAAAGTTATTGGAAGAGAGCAGGTCTATTCATTTATATACTGTTATAGTTATTATTGGAAGGAGCAGGTCTATTCATTTATTATATACTGTTATAGTTATTATTAGAAGGAGCAGGTCTATTCATTTATATACTGTTATAGTTATTATTGGAAGGAGCAGGTCTATTCATTTATATAATGTTATAGTTTATTATTGGAAGGAGCAGGTCTATTCATTTATATACTGTTATAGTTATTATTGGAAGGAGCAGGTCTATTCATTTATATACTGTTATAGTTGTTGGAAGGAGCAGGTCTATTCATTTATATACTGTTATAGTTATTATTGGAAGGAGCAGGTCTATTCATTTATATACTGTTATAGTTATTATTGGAAGGAGCAGGTCTATTCATTTATATACTGTTATAGTTATAGGAAGGAGCAGGTCTATTCATTTATATACTGTTATAGTTTATTATTTGAAGGAGCAGGTCTATTCATTTATATAATGTTATAGTTATTGGAAGGAGCAGGTCTATTCATTTATATACTGTTACAGTTATTTGAAGGAGCAGGTCTATTCATTTATATACTGTTACAGTTATTTGAAGGAGCAGGTCTATTCATTTATATACTGTTATAGTTATTTGAAGGAGCAGGTCTATTCATTTATATACTGTTATAGTTATTGGAAGGAGCAGGTCTATTCATTTATATACTGTTATAGTTTATTATTTGAAGGAGCAGGTCTATTCATTTATATACTGTTATAGTTTATTATTGGAAGGAGCAGGTCTATTCATTTATATACTGTTATAGTTTATTATTGGAAGGAGCAGGTCTATTCATTTATATACTGTTATAGTTATAATTGGAAGGAACAGGTCTATTCATTTATATAATGTTATAGTTATTGGAAGGAGCAGGTCTATTCATTTATATACTGTTATAGTTATTATTAGAAGGAGCAGGTCTATTCATTTATATACTGTTATAGTTATTGGAAGGAGCAGGTCTATTCATTTATATACTGTTACAGTTATTGGAAGGAGCAGGTCTATTCATTTATATACTGTTATAGTTATTATTTGAAGGAGCAGGTCTATTCATTTATATACTGTTATTGTTTATTATTGGAAGGAGCAGGTCTATTCATTTATATACTGTTATAGTTATAGGAAGGAGCAGGTCTATTCATTTATATACTGTTATAGTTTATTATTGGAAGGAGCAGGTCTATTCATTTATATACTGTTACAGTTATTTGAAGGAGCAGGTCTATTCATTTATATACTGTTATAGTTATTTGAAGGAGCAGGTCTATTCATTTATATACTGTTATAGTTATTGGAAGGAGCAGGTCTATTCATTTATATACTGTTATAGTTATTTGAAGGAGCAGGTCTATTCATTTATATACTGTTATAGTTATTGGAAGGAGCAGGTCTATTCATTTATATACTGT
Organism: Leptobrachium leishanense; assembly: GCA_009667805.1. NCBI lineage: Eukaryota > Metazoa > Chordata > Amphibia > Anura > Megophryidae > Leptobrachium > Leptobrachium leishanense. The sequence goes on along the minus strand of RXON01003922.1, from coordinate 2,037 downwards.
TATAGTTATTTGAAGGAGCAGGTCTATTCATTTATATACTGTTATAGTTATTGGAAGGAGCAGGTCTATTCATTTATATACTGTTATTTTGGACTAACAAATCGTTTGAATTAATAAACTTTCTGGAAGCAATTACATTTCACTGAAATCCTATTTCCTGTTTTCCAGACTGTGTAACAAGTCGAAAGGAAATGAATATCTGAATTTATAAATCTTGTTCTTGCTAGTTACCCCAGTCGAGGTGCTCGGAGCGTTGCCTCCCAGGATACAGAAAAGCCCCCAGAGAAGGATATCACGCCTGCTGCTATGACTGTATCCCGTGCTCCGAGGGGGAAATATCCAATGAGACGGGTAATGTCAGTGACGTGCACGACACAACACATTCAGTTATTCGTAACAAAAGAATATTGTTTACAAATATTAGAACATTAAAACATGTAGTTCCAGCTTTGGACGTGTTTGCATAAACTATAAGATCAATACGTACAATAGTCTGTACTGTACCTGCGATCACATCTAATTCCAGACAAGGTGTGATGAAATAAACTGTAACACCTTCACCCACCTCACAGATCGGAGGACCAGTTACTAGACCAGGTGTCCTTTTACCGACTTGTCAATGACTACTCTCCCCGCCACCACTGAGGTGCATGTAAAAAGGTGACTATTGTGCCACATCCCTTCACGTGACGCTGAAATCATTTTCTTTCCATTAATCCGTTTGTCCAGATTCACCTCATTACAAAATCCAGTTCAATGTTTACAAACAATACTATTAAGAAATATTAAATAACAGTATAAAACCATTACAAAATAGAACAGGGAAACACTTATTCTCTCCTCGCCGTATTCCTGTCACCTGGAGCTTTACATTATAGTTACTGTCCATCATTCCTGATTCCAGATATTACATTTCAAACATTTTAAGTCTGCGTATCTTATAATGTGCAGATGTTGGTGACTTTTGTGTTACAGGACATTCTGCTGGCAGAGCTTCTAATGATGCTCCATCACCATTTCCCATTTCCCATCTATATTCCATGTGTGGCAGCATCCTTGGATTTCACACACATTTTGCTTCACACGCCATGTCCCTGTATGCAGTGGTGTATTTAGGTTTTGTGCTGCCTAGGCCTGACTAAACTCGTGCACCCCCTAATTTAAATTTGACGCACCCCTTCCTGTCAAGGCACACCTCTTCCTGGTTAATCCCCACCCTTCCTCTTTAAGCTCCACCTTTTCCTCTTAGAGCTCCGCCTTTCCTCTCTTTATATTAAAAGTGGATACCAAGTGCCTACTTGTATATTTTGTATAGCATTTCAAATGTATCTATTGAGATAAAAAAAATTATGAAATGTTTAAATTCAAGCATTTTTACAAAGTACAGCCACGCATGTCAAGTATACTGGATCACAGCCGCTCTAATTGGTTGAACAATAAAATCCACAGAAACGTGCACTGCATATGAGCGTATCACAGAGCTGCACAGCAACAAAACCCACATAAATGTGCACTGTGTATGAGCATATCACAGAACTGCACAGCAATAAAACTCACAGTAATATGCAGTGTGTATCACAGAATCCACAGCAATAAAACTCCCAGCAATGCAATGTGCGGTGTGTATGAGTGAATCAGAATTCACAGCAATAAAACTCCCAGCAATGCAATGTGCGGTGTGTATGAGTGCATCAGAATCCACAGCAATAAAACTCCCAGCAATGCAATGTGCGGTGTGTATGAGTGCATCAGAATTCACAGCAATAAAACTCCCAGCAAACCGAGTGTATATGAGCACACAGCAATTATGCTGTGGAGCCATCTTGTCAGCAGTGCGGTGACACTGCCAGAGGGTGCACTGTAGCTTTGATTCCCTTCCCGGTGGGTGTTCAGTCCAGAATAGAGTCTGTGTTAACGAAAGGGCGGGCAGCTGCGCACGTGCATAAAAATTGTAGCGATGTGTTAAGTTTTACTGTGGCAGTACCCATTTTTGGCCACAAGATGGAGACTATCACGATTAAAGACCCTGGACACTTG